>JANHGC010003378.1:31919-43288 GCA_027560395.1 Boaedon fuliginosus
TTAAATAGGAGAGGGGAGAGGATGGACCCCTGAGGAACCCCGCATGGCAGGGCCCTCGGGCTCGATCTCTGCCCCCCACCAACACCAACTGGGTCCGGTCAGAGAGATAGGAGAACCACCGCAGAACAGTGCCAGTGCCCAGTCCCCTGAGCTGACCCAGAAGGATACCATGATCGATGGTATCCAACGCCGCTGAGAGGTCAAGTAGCACCAGGATGGAGGGAGATCCCCCATCCCGGGCTCACCAGAGATCATTGACTAGAGCGATCAAAGCCGTCTCCGTAATAAACTAGTTTAGCAAAATAGATCACTTGGGCATGTGCACGCCCACTATTCTTAATGAGACTGAAACAAAAAATCTGTTTCTCATGTTAAGGCATAATATGTACTGTTTTTGTCTGATTTGGGGGTGGGGTGGCTTACTGTCATGCCACAATGGCGCACCAAAAATCCCTGGCATAGCATTTTTTGAAATACGTCTGAATTAACAAATTTATTAATTTTAAGTTAGCTTAAAATAAGCCATTTTCATAATTATTTCTGAAGTTGAAGACTAATTATTAACATTTTGCGAAAGAATTTAAGTAGGAACAAATGTGTAAATTTTTTGCTGTAGAAGAAAAAACTACCCTTGTTTGTGGCAGGACTTAAACATCATGCTAGATTAATAAATTAATATGTTTTTCGTTTGTATTCTGTACCTTGTTTATAAACTATAATCATGTCTTAACATGTGCTCTAGGCCACACTACCTTATTCTATAAATTACGGCAGTGTGCTATACATCAGCAGGCCCCAACTTTTCTGTCTTTGTGGACTAGCAGCAGTACGTCACAAGATGATTCTGTGCAAACAGCAGGCGAGGGCACTTACATGTGCAGCTCCATTGGCATGAGTGGCAGGTGCAGGCACCCACTGCTCGCTCAAATGGAGTGTTGTACATGAACTGCTCAAGTGGAGCTATGTATGTGAGCGCACAGCCGTTCTGAATAGGGCATGGCCCAAGGCTTGGGGACCCCTGCTATACATGAACCCAGCCCATATTCTGCTAAACCGTGATTCGTGGTATCAACTTCAAATTTGACCAGTAGGAATAGAATGGATTTTAACTATAATCATTATGTTAAAATGACTTTAAAGTTTCACTTGATTTCTATGTAAGATGCCCAAACATATTATACTCATTTGTTGTTCCATCATTTTGCATTGCAAGTGTTCTTTTGTGAAACATGTTTCATAATCTAGCATTACTGAACTAATAAATATAGAAGGAAAAATCAACATTTTTCTTTTTCCTCTATAGGACCCTCAATAAATAAAGCTAAAGTTCGTGCAGCACAAGAAAGGAACAAAGGTACAGAAAGAGAAAAACTCCTGTACTTCTAGCCATTTTAAACAAAGTGGTCAGTGGACTCTGAATTCTGGCTGAAGACTTATAAATTGCAGCAAGTTTCTATGATTACCATCTCACAACTGTAAAATGGTACTGGGATTCACTAATTTTCTGCATAACCGAAAGTAAAACAATTCTGAACAGTTTGGATTCAGGAAGAATTATATCAACATCAGTTATTTATCAGTATTACTTAAACTTGAAACATTAATGAGAAATAATTTATTGTAGTTTTTGTTCCTGAAAAGGAAACTGTTTTGCAATAGAAATAGGTTCCTGGTAACATTTAAAGTGATAGGTATGAGATTAGATTGCTGAACCACTGACAATTTTTTAATGCAAGTCAATGCAATTTTTGGCTTTATTTTTAGAAGAAAAATAAGCCATCTGTCAAAATATTGTAATATTTTTAATAGTTGCCAAAGGGTCTGTATATATACTTTATTATAAAATAGATCTTTTGTAGCTCAAAAGTACATAAATGCAATAAATTAACTTTATACATCCTTATACTGGAACGGTTTTACTACGTCAGAAAGTGGCAGGCTTCATTAATGCTTGGTCTCCAAAAACCTGCTTAAAAAATGTGACATGCTCTTCACAGTGTTCTCCTACAAGAAAAGGACAGAAAATGTAATCAGTGTTGTTTTTGACATCTTAAGGAATCACACTTGAGTATATTATCAATATTTTTAATTTTTTTCAACTTCAGGAGCTACCTCTGCTTCGCTCTCTTTGTTACTCATGCCCCAATTTTGAAACTGGGAAGCTGAATCACAAAATAGTTGTATAGAAACAGAAAACAAACGGGTAAAGGAGATGCATATAGGCCACAATGCATTGTATAACATAGCTTTTGCTATGACTTGTATAATACTAGGAAAAGTAGATTTTATGCACAATCAAGAACATTGAGGGGAAAATGCTGCAGATTATCTTTGAGGCACGAACTGAATATCATCTTTTTTTCTTATTAAGGTTAGCAATTATAATTTGATATTTGTATTTATTTTGCTTTTGAATACTATTGATAGCTAAAGCTGTTACTGAGAAATGCACAATGGCCCCTGGTAGAGTGGAACTGCATGTATGAGGGAGCATTAATAATCCTTTGCTGATTTGGAAATGGGAATGTGGAGATATTTTTCCTGCAAAAAAAAAAGACAAGGATTTTGATTACAGGGAGATGAAGTTCTATTAAATAAATAGAAACATTCTTCTAGTCTATCAAATTCATTACTGGGTGGTATTAATAAGAATGACAAAGTACCTTTTAGTTTAAGTAAAGGTAAGTTTTAAATGTCTACTTCTAGGTCCATAAGATTTGCAGTTCTTACAATGTTATTATCAGCTTGGAAGTCATTTTTCTTTGAGGCTTCTGACAGTTGTAGCAGGCTGTCTCCAACTGACCTATTAACCCTACTGTTAAAATATAATTGCAATTCCAATTTTTCTTCTAATTAAGGATCATGCATATTTTTCCAGATGTTGATACTGCACTGCAGATGTTCCAACTGTTTTAGTAACTTATCTTTCTCCTAAGCTTGAGACGGTCCCATCTGTCATAACTGTTTTCAATATATAAAATTGTGCCTACAGTGCCTTCAGAAATTAAATTTCATTTAAGGAAAAAGCAATAGTAGTGGCCTATGTTTCATTTTCTTTTCCTTCACTGGAGTGGGCCTAGTTTCTTTTTTAAACTTATTTAAAAACAAAAACCCATTATTTAATGCATCTTTTGATCAATGTTGAGCAGGAATGATAAACTTCATGCTCCAACAAGTCTCTGAAGTTTACGTATGAATTACTTAACAAAAACTTATACCAATTTGGTAAAATTTACTAATCTATTCTTGGAGTAGCTTTTTATCTTTAAAATTAATTTTAAGTTTGCAGGAGCATATAGTTGTTTAAAAAACTACTACTTCTATTGATGAAAAATTAGGAAGTTAGTGAGATTCTGTTGCACCAATTAAAAATAATAGAGCTCTATATTTGAAACAATCTAACAGGCAGGCAGGATTATTAGCTCTGAACTTTAAATATTATAAAAATTAAAAAGAGGACCCAATTTTCTTCATGTGCCTACCAAATTGCTGTTTACCTGGAGTGAAGCTAGGGTTTCCACGTATTCGCTGATTTCTCTGCTCAAAGAACCTGAATATGGTATAAAAGAGCATCTCATCCTCCGCTTGCTTTGCTGCATCAAGGAATTTACGAGCAGAAATGCTGTCATGTCCACCAATTCCTCTGATAAATCTCAAGGCAGCTAGTACTTGATGTTTAGACAACAAAACTTCTACTATTTCATCATTTGCTGTACAAAGTCTCTGAAAGCACAAATGATGACAGTAAATGGCTGCTGACCATACCTATGACTTCTTTCCCATGAGCGCCTTCCTTTATTTACTACAGTTATTAATAAGTTTGTTGTTGCAACCATAAATTATAACATGTAGCATGCTATAAAATATAACAGTGTCGAATAGAGTTGTTTCAAAATGAGATGGACAGCAAATAAATAATATTGTAAAACAAAATAATAAAAAGAACATTGAATTTAAAAAGGTCACAGCAAAATGAAGCCAAAGCTACAACAAAGACTTAAGTATTTCTAAGTTTAAATAAGAGCAGAGCAAAAGTAGTAGCTTAATTGCTGACAGTTGGAAATACATTTGTATGATGTCTATGAATGTCATCCAGATCATGGTTGTCCCAAAGGTGCTTTTTCAAGAGGCAACTGGTCTTTATGGTTCCTGAGATGAAGAAGTTTTTTAGATGAGAAGTGAAACTTCTTTAAAGAAAAAACCAGGAAGTCCAGTTGCCTCTTGAAAAAACACCTTTGGGACATTTTAAAGATGGTTCAGTTTTTTTGAAGCTTCAGCCCTTCCATCAATAATTTGGTTCTGATCTCATTGTAAATGGAGCAGTGGAAGACATAATGGATAACATTCTTCACTTAACCAACATCACAAGGACAGAGAATTGTTCAATAGGGGGGCATAAAAAATGACACATACGTACTACATGGTCTGTGGATAAAGAGATATTAAAGTCCATCTCAGCAATGCTCTGGTTGCATTAACTAAATACTAGGAGGAGATGCTGTTTTTTTATAATGATGGTACCAAAATGAAAATGTGGATGATTATCCTCCAGTGGCATCTTTATTGACATTCCTTTCTTTAATATTTTCTCTGTTTCAAGAGCCAAGTTCTCCCAAAGATGGTAGGGAATACAATTATAGGATCTGTGACAAAAATTTGGTCCACTGATTCCAAATTATGTAATGGAAAAAACGGAGTTTGATAAGATAGAATCTTTGAAGGCTTTCTAATTTCTTATAGTGCCCCAGCAATGCCCAGCATATTTGAATGGAGGTGGAAGGTAGCTCTACCCCTACTTTTAAATAGGCAATGAGATTGCCCTGGGGGAAGCCCAAAATATTCCTTATGAAGTTCTTTGGATTAATTCCAATTGGGCAATTAGATTTTACCTCTACTTAGAACTGCTTTCCCATCATTACCCATAATCAAAGGGAGAAAATGGCACATTTACACTTCCTCTGTCTACTTACCTTTAACATATCCAGGGAGAGTTGATGTGCTGGTGGGTAAATACTTTCAAGAGACAACAATAAGCAAGCCTAAAATAAGAAATAAGTCAGTATCTAGTATTTCACAATTTGCTCCTAAATTAAAAAGCAACTTAATAAATCATTCCTGCTCAGCAACAAAGCACATTAGAGCACAGTAGAAGGTGATGTGTTCATGTCATTATTTTAAGACGCAATGAAATTATGCAAGGTTACTTACCAAAGGCTTTGAATCACTGAGAACATGATACTGTAGGAACTGATGAAGCATGTAGAATAAATTGTGCTGAACAAGGGTTTTGATTACCAATTCATAAAGAAAATGCTAAGACAAGAAAACAGGGAAATTTCCATGCTGAAACTATTCATAACTCAGCAAGTTTATAAACACTTAGCTAAAAAAATACATTAGAAAGAGTGTTTGAATTAAGTAGATCCAAAATAAATTAGTCTTTTTATTGAAATGCATTTGCATGTGTATTACATTTATGAACAGTAAAGTTTTATGACATCCAAAACTGTTCAAGTTTGAAATGGGCAGTTCCAATAACTGAAGTTATCTGAATAAATACATGCATAAATACATACATAAAATTTTAGAAAAGAACTCCTAAATTATAATACATAAATAAATTTTAATTGTTTAACTTCTTTAACTTAACTATTGGCATGAAAGCAACATAGAAATTTTATATAGCTACTCTACTGTAGATAAATATTGCTTAAGCTTCCAAAATTATATACATGAGGAACTGGTAGCAAAGGATGAGGAAGTGTGCATTTCACTTACACAAATGTTGGAGTTTTTAATTTAAGGCAAAACCTATATGCATTAGGACTCAAAGCTGAAAGGCCAATTGTTATTTGCATTCCTTAAATTTTCACATAGTTCAGAAATTGTTCCTTGATAGAAAATATAATCTACACATTAAGCCTGAGTCCATTCTCCAGTATATCCCCACATATTCTTAGATTATGCCAATTTTTGGATTCATTTCAATAATTCAGGCTTAGTTTTGGAAGGGGAGCAATCTTGGCCATCTTAAGAAATGACTGATCCTCTGGGAATGAATTAGAAAGTGCAACCATCTTGGTTCATGCCTAGACCACTTTGGGGCTTTCAAAACTGACAGACCTTTTTTCCTTTCGAATTTATTGGCCTAAGGAACTACAGATCTGAAGTTCTTCCAGTGCTTGCTGGATGAGCAATGTTGGATTGTCAGATTTCTGTTCCATCTCATCCTGCATACACTTCTACATGTACAGAAAATAGGGTTTGAGCCAACATATTATCAATATGAAAGGAATTCTGAGCAGGTGGATTTCTATTGTTTCCACAGAGGTTACAACATTCTGAAACCATTGTCTGGACATGGTTGGGAGTGAATGAACTAAACCCAGGTAATTTGGATACATACATTGTGACTATGTAAATAAATAGTAGAATACCTCTGATATGCAATAGATTATGCTCTTTGTAGCACCAAATGGGGGAATTCTGCTGGAGTTTGACATTAACAGATTAACCTCAATTGGCCTGTTGTAACCTTTTAGTATTTAGGTTGACAATCACTTCTCTGTTCCTATAGTTTCTCTCTTATGCAGGGAACTTTATACCTGCCTTTTGAAGAGGTTTCAAGATTTCAACTAATCCCGAACATACTGGATAGCTTAAAGCATAAAAAAAATTCTTAGCAAAAGCTATTTCAAATTATGACACTTTCAAGTACTTGCCTGAACAGCTATCTGGAACTGGTTGAGTGAGCGAATATACTCCATTACAACAGCAATAGTGAACTTGTGGGGAGCCTCCTTATTAGAAAAGAATTGGAAAAATATCTTTAACAATAAGTTTACAGAATTTGAATTGTATTTAAATAATGATTTGGTGCTATTCAGAATTCAAATTTGCTTTAGCAAATTAGCTAGATTATAAAACTTTTAATTAATCATAACGGAGCTAGTATAAACAGTGAAGTAATTAAAGCAGAATTCTCCTATTAACTGACCTTTTTTTCCGTAAAGATTGATAGAACATGGGTATACATGTCTGACTGATCAATAACTGCCTGTGTACGGACTGGGCGGTTTGGTGGTAGATTCCCTCGGCTCTGTCCAGTTTCTAATGCCTGTAAAAGAAGCATAGAACATTTATTAAATCATGTACTTTAGTTGAAAGAGGTCACTAAATAATAGATTTAAAAGTAATTTTGTATCTAGAATTTAGAATATTGTTAAACCAGTATAGATTAAGTACGAATTGTGATCAAAAATATATATTGGTACTTCAAAGGGTTTTATTACATTATTATGAAAAATGGAATACATTTTGAAGTGCTTTTGCAATAATGAGACTTACTATTAAACAATGCTTTGGGGCACTGTAACTGAATGATAAGAGTAATGTATATTACTTCCACAACAGTTCCAGCAGGGGTTTGTGAGGAGGCTACTGCCAGAAGGGAATTTTAAATTTTATATATTGTTAAAATGCAAGAGAATTTGCTTCCTTTGCTTGTATAATACAGCATTTTTTCACCCTAAACAGTGACATTTTTTAATGATAACAAAGCGAGCCACTGTGTAGAGGATGATAACCAGAAACAGATCAGTGGACTGTGCCTGCCACATCCAAGACAAAAAGCATTTTAAAAACCTCTTCTACGTGGACACCACAGAAGCTTTCACATTGGTAATAATATAGTGATCTAATTAATAAAAGCTAAATCAATATATTTTTGATAAAAGGAATTCATGCTAATCAAAGTATGTAAGATACAGTGTTCACAACTTGCCGTAGTATAAGTCTGTTCTGCTTCTAAGTATCTCTTATATTCGTGATTGAGCTTGTCAAAAACAGTGGCAATTATACTCAACGAGCCTCCCTCTGGTTCATTTAACACTGCAACAGAACGCACAAGGGATATCTAAAATAAGTAAAGTCACAGAATGTAGCAATAGCGGAATGCAAACTTGATACCATAATAATAGATAAGTTAGATAAATAGATAAGCAGATAACTTTTTATTCAAAATGCATATGGCATATTATTTCATATGCATTAAAAATACTCTTAGCAAATATCATTATACTATACTACAAAATATAGTATTCTATTATAATACTAATAAAGTACTATACTTTGTAGAGGAACATAATGCTATGTCAGGGCTATTTTTAAAAGATCACAGAAATTTTTGATTCATAGTAGCTTCCTCAAATTGAAGCAGAAGCTTACTTTGTGAACACACAGAAAGAATAACCATCTTGCAGTCTTTTCGTTGCAGAAGGAAGTCCATTAGCTTTCCCTTGTCTGGCAAAAGATTTACTGTAGGTTCAAGCTTAATTTGCAGATTCCAGAGATAACCTACAGTAAAAAGAAGAAGAGTACATTCCCCTCATAACTGATGTACTGTATCATGATAAGTTTTAGTTCAAGAGAGAGTATTTTAATGGACTGAGGTTTCATAGATAGTGAAGTATTTCACCAGAATTCTTTCATCACCACATTCTGATAATAAGCAACGTTGTGTTCTCCAGACACTTTGGACATTAGGTATTTAATTAATATATTTAATACAGCAGCATATTTAATATTTTGTATTATAATCACACAAACATTCCGATGCTCTGATTAAAAAATGAATGATGTAAGTTTCATACCTTCACTTGCGCTAATAATAATATCAGGCTGAAAGACAATCCAGGATGATGAATCTAAATGTTAAGCAAAACTCTTACCAACGTCCAATGGGTTTTGCCTCAGTAAAAGGTTTAACTGTTTATGCAGCCAGCCACTTTGAGTAACAGCTCAAAGAAACACACAACTTATTTCACATATCCAAGGAAGATGGGGATACTTGTTCTTTAAGCACATGATGGTCCCCAGCAAATTATCTGTCAATTTTTTTATGCCAAAGAAGCAGGAAGATTTCATTTAAGAGTCTGCTTTTTAAGAGGAAAGGAAGCAACAATTCGTCAAGTGTTAAATTTCTCAAATACATAGAAGTCTATAGCTGAAAAGAAGCTGCTAGTGCCAATGTTCTCTTAGAAGAACATTGAAAGTGAAAAATTACCTATAAACTTAATTTGCAATGTTTTCTATACACACGTACATTGTCAATAAGCTTCTGGAAGCAACTCAGAGCTAGCAAGGATCTAGTAAATTAGACTTCATTGCTTTATATTTTTGAAAACAAACTGAATGCAAATAAATTTCAAAATAAGGATCAATAGGATTTTACAGGCTGCAAAATTACACAATAAGCTCTCATTGTAATAGATTAATGGAGGGATGAATCCATTAAAGCAGAACATCTGTTAAATATGACTAGAATTACAAACATCTGTACTGTGCGCATTTTAAAATACTGTATCTTAAATGACAATCCAAGGCACAAATGTAGATTTTGTTTGTTATATCTAAAGTCTGCTAAAGTGAGGACCATTTACGACAGCACTGTACATTTCTGTATTATTTATTTCTACTCCTCTCAAAGATTTAAAACTTCATGTTTAGTGCAGATCACTTGTGCTCCTTCTAAATATTAAAAAGATGTTGCGACAGAATAAGATCTATGATTTTTATTTCAAGGATACAGAGTTTACAGGGAACTGGAAACTGATTGGTAACAGAAGCTGGACCTGCGAATAAGAAAAAGGTGTGATTTATATGGATTAAAGAAGAAATTATTTGTTATGTTTGTCAGAAATAACTCTTTTTTACAACAAACTCTCTATTCTGAATGCTAACTTAAAGTCCTTAGCCCACAGGTTACTGTCATATTGAAAGCAAAACAACCAAAAGCTAATTTGACCGAGGAAATGAGGCGGGGTATAAATCAAATCAAATCAATAAAATAAAAAAATAAACTTTCAAAAAATTCAATATTTAATTTTTAAAAAAATATTAATTATAGCTTATTAATTATATTCAATGCGAATTCAAGCTCCATAGATGTCATACTCAATGAAAGCAGATTTATTTTACATGATGTAGCATTTTTCCTTTAATGCAAGTGTTTCTGTTTTAGGATTCTAGTATTTTTCCCAGGAAGCAACTATTGGTAATTTTCAGGAAGATAAATAGTTCATTTCTTAAATTAAATGACCCATACTAATTTAGAGGTCTAAATGGAATCTAGAAGAAGGCTTATAACAAAGATAAAACACATATTCCCCAATCTTTGGAGAATACTATGATGCAAATGGTAGATTAAAATGGTTTAGCTTCTATGCAAATTTAAGATTTACGTACTGCTTAGTATGCATGTGGGAAGCTGACAAGAGATTTCACAATTATGGCTCTGTAGTACTTTGAAGGCAAATATATATTTGGTGCATGATCAAAATGCCAATTTCCAAAAAGTGTAGCAACCTTCAGTGTGCTTAAAGCAGTTGAGTCTTTTCCTGGGATGGTTATCCCTGGAGCTGAAACACCATACTTGTCTGAAGGAGCTACAAGCATACATACTTCTAAGTATCATTTTATCTTCAAAACCAAACTCTTGTACAACTCTATTCAGAATGCATTTCTATTTATTTTCCAAACCTCTAAACTTGCATGTTTAGAAAAGAAAAAACATGGTCCATGGTCCAATAACATAAGGAGAACAGCTATGATAGGCCATAGCTGTTAGGCTTTTTTCTCCCAAGACCAGAATAATATATTAGATGAAATATTGCTCATTTCTCTTTATCCTGTTTCATATTTAGTAAATACAATGAACTTATTATGCAAAGAAATACTCTAAAATGAAATATTAAGACTACTGGAACATAATTTTTAATTAATAAAATACTTAGCAATTCTACCTTCAAAACTACAGATATATGCAGTAGTTGCATTTTCAAGGGAATATGAAAAATGCAACTCTGTACCTGCCACAGGAATCTGGTATGGTTGTATGGATCGAGGTGGAAGTACAAGCTGGTGCAGTGTAACCATGCCGTCAAATTCCCCCTTTAATTTGATGTCATATATAATAGAGGTCTAAAAAACATCAAAAATCTCTTTATGGTGTATGTTCAAGCACAATTGCATCCATATAGAAAAACAATAAAATGATGGGTGTAACCATGATGATTCTTTTTATTCTGTTTTTAATAATAATAATAATAATAATAATATACTAAAAACAAATTCCAATTATATATATAATTAGTTTTCGTAGATTTTCACGGGTGTAGGTATGAAAGTCTTGGTGTAATCGGGTCTTTTCCCGTGTAAGATTGAGAGTATCAAGGCAACGTTTCGATGAGGTCACACTCATCATCTTCAGGCAGATTCAAGCTGGTGGCTTCAGCTTCTTGCTCCTAAGAGTAAAATGCGATCGTGGCTGCATTCTCTGCTTAACTGCCAGTGGTGCTGTGTTCTGATTG
>JANHGC010003378.1:101793-112316 GCA_027560395.1 Boaedon fuliginosus
ATGATGATAAGGACTAGATTGGAAGATTATATTAATATATGATTATACTATTGTTTTAGAATTATAGAATAGTTTGAAAATAAATGAATAAAGGGATTTATATTGATCATTAATAAATTTTAGATGTAAGATCTCATGTAACACGAAGTCTGATGTTGGATGGTTTTTAATATGTAAAACAAGATAAAACTTTTTTTAAAAAAAACGTTTAATTATTATTACTACCTAAACATTTATACATAAGGGTTGTAACACTTACCTATATGTTGTAATTAGTTGTGACTCTGCATACTTACAAGGAAATATAGTGATATTGCAGTTTTGAAATTGGGTCTGCAGTGTTGCTTGATTTGAATGCAGGCTTTTTCCATAGGATATATTTGAATCTCTTATTCCTAAACTTTTTTTGCTTGTCATCTGGGTGAGGAGCTTGTTAAGAGGCATTTAGAAACAAGTAGTCTTCAACTTACAACAGTTCATTTAGTGACAATTCTGTTACAACAGCACTGAAAAAGTGACATGACCGTTTTTCACACTTATGACTTTATACCATCCCATGGTCACCTGATCAAACCAGGTGTTTGGCAACTGACTCATATTTATGACAGTGGCATTGACCTGGAGTCATGTGATCACCTTTTGCAATCTTCTGACCTGCAAAGTCAATGGGGAAGCCAGATTCACTTAACAACTGTGCTGTTTAGCAGCAGAAATTTTGGGCTCAATAGTAGTCATAAATGGAGGATTATTTATGTCACTTCCATTTTTCAAATCCTCAAAAGGACTGAATCATTTGCTTTATTTATTCAATGCAAAAAAAATACCCACACCAAAAAAACCAAATACTCTCGATCACTCCAAAAAAGAAATATTTCAGCCAATATTATGATACTTTTATGCAATCTTGTTGCTAGAATCTGTCAATTTAGAAAGAGCAACAGAAGACAATGTTCAGCTCACTAACATTTCAGAAAAATCCGATTTTGCAGGTCTCATTCAGAATAAAAAAGCTGGCTAATACCTGACCTGGAACTATGACCCCCAAATGATCAAAAGCGTATTGCTGTGTTACTTCCTAGAAGGCAAACATTTGACAGCCATGATAAACTCTGTATGTATTCTGATGAATTCATATAGGAGTCCTCTATGCAAAAGGTTTCAAGTCTCTCTACATCAAACATGTAAAAAAAATCTCTACACTGTTTTTTAGCTTGAAGATAAATGGACTTCAACTCCCAGAATTCCCCAACTATCATGTACTTTGGGGAATTATAGAAGCTGAAATCCACATATCTTCAGATTGCCATGGTTGACGAACACTGTCAGCATTCCAAGTAAACTCTCCATATTCATTCATAACTCACAAAGTCCATAAAAGCAAGAATTGATAGAAAGGTCATGGTGGCACATCTGGACGAAACCCAAATCTGAAATTTCAGGTTTCTCTGTCCCATAATCCAAATTCCAGATCCCTATTACTACACCCACAAGTCCATCGCATTGTCCAATCCACTTTCACTCCTTTGGCACCATTTCGTCATCTCCTGCCTTGCAGGTGTAGGCTAAGATTGACCTTGACATTTCCATGAACGTTTGTTACATCTATTTCTCTACTCTATTTATTTATTTTACATTTTTGTAGTGGAAATCAATAAAAGAAGTTTAATTAAGAAAATGTATTCTTGCCAATGATTTTCTGTTATATTGCATATTTTGGATTTTCAAAATTAAGGTATTTTCTAAATACCCCAACTTCGTAAAAAAAAACACAATTGTTTTTGAATGACAGCTTTATGAAATAGTACATAACTTCTTCTATTTCCTTCACTTTCTCAAATAAACTCTTATATCGAGACTTTGGTTTAAATTATGTGTAAAATCAATTGATGTAAAATTAGTACTTATGAAAAGTATTAAAGGCTGTTCAATGAAAGATTAAAAAAATAATTAGTTAGCACTCATAATTATTAATATTATTCATTCATTTATTTATTTAATTAGATTTATACCCCGCCTCTCTTCCCTGGTCAAGGGGAACTCGAGGCGGCTAGAACACACCAGCATCTTTTCCTATAGGTGAATGTTAGAAAACATCCAAAATGTAACTGAACAGTTCTGAGGGCCTTCTAATAAAAAGAAATGAATATTTTAGGAAGCTGAATGGAGTTTCCTAATACAATGACGAACAGCTTTGTCTTGGACTTCTGTATCATTAATCAAGATAAGGACTGCCTTAATTATGAAAGATTTTCTTGGCAAGTATTATCTTTCATATTTAAAAAAACAGATGGTGTCTCGTAATAAAAAAAAGGATTTAGATTTTGAAAATTGTGATCTTTGGATTTTCTCATAATATTATGAAATGTAGATACTTAAGTGTTCTGCAACAACTTCAAGGAACATACTGCTCTTATTTCACATGTCTGAATTTCTAATTCTGAAAGATCCTGCTGTGAAACTGATGATCTGCTATTCCTCAGAATACACTGGATATAGAAAGTCTATAACTCATCTAAATGCCAGATATTTGAAACATAAATATATGAGACCAAGATAAATCACTTCAGAGTTCTTACCACCTTTAGTATAACACATATATTGTACAACGTAATTGAAAAACAAACTGAAATCTTCTAGGCGGAAAAATAACAATAAAAATTTACAATAATATGGTTGCATAAAAATATTCTGTTGAAGCACCTCTTGAATTTATGACACCATTCAGTCTTTTGTGGAAGGAGCCTATAAGCATGGCACATTTTATCTTCGGAATCTTTGCCCACTCATGGCAAAAGTGCTCCAAATCTGTCACATTGTAAGGTCCTCTTCAGATCAGCCCTCAGATTTTCAACTGGATTCATGTCCAGGATCTGGCTGGGCCAGTCCAAACGCCATCTTCTGTTGAATCCATTCTTTTGTTGATTTGGAGGCATACTTTGGATCATTGTCCTATTGAAAGGTGAAAGTCCTCTTCATCTTCAGCATTCTAGCAGAGGCCTGAAAGTTTCGTGCCAAAATAGCTTAATATTTGGAGCTGTTCATAATTCTCTCCACCTTGACTAAAGACTCAGTTCCAGCTAAGGAAAAGCAGCCCCAAAGCATAATGTTTCACTATGGGTATGGTATACTTTTGGTAATGTGCAGTGTTTTTGCACCAAAAATTATTTTTGTAATTATGATCATAAAGTTCAACCCTAGTCCCTCTCATCAGACCATAACACTTTCCCACAAGTTTTTTGCATGTAGGTTTTTGCAAACTAACTGGGATTAAATGTTTTTTTTAATAAGAAAATGATTCCATCTTGCCACCCTACCTCCACTGCCCAGACATATGAAGAATACAGGAGATTGTTGTCACATGTAGCACAATCTATACTTGTCAGAAATCCCTGCAGTTCCTTTAATGTTACTGTAGGCCTCTTGCTTCTTGGACTAGTTTTCTTGGTTTTCTCATCAATTTTGGAGAGACATCCGATTCTTGGTAATGTCACGTTGTGCTATTTTCTACACATGTTGATAATTGTCTTCGCTGTCTTCCACGTTATATTCAATGCCTTGGGAAAAAAATGTGTACCCCTCTCCTGACTGATACCTTCTAACAATGAGATCTCTTTGCAGGTTTTGCTGTACGAGGCAACTGAGTAATGTCAGTAAAATCCTACTCGCACAGCTCAACTTTATATGGGTTTGATCAGTCACTTTAACTGATGCCAGGTGTGAATTATTTAATATCAGTTTGAATGTGATTGGTTAATTCTGAATGCAGCCACATTCTTACAAGAGGGTATGAACACTTACGCAGGCACTTTATTCTAGTTTTTATTGTTATTTTTCTCTCAAAAAGATTTCAGTTTGTTTTTCAATTGAATTGTATAGCTTATATATCATATTAAAGGTGAAATGAATTCTTACTAATCACTTTAGGAAGTTTCTTGTTAATCCATATCAATTATGATGAACCTTTGGATTATAAATTTCACAGAACTGGGTAAGTGTCCTTCAATCCTTAGTGAATAAAGTCTTAACTTCAAGTATAAAAACTTGAAAGAATTTGATAAATAGAAAAAGCATTATTAAAAAAGTTGGATTTACAAAAGCGCAAATGGAATAAAGATCCAGAGAAAGATCCAGAGAAAGAAGATTTTGGAATTAACTACAAAGAATCTTTCCCATGGGAAAATAATTTCATTTTGAATTTAAATGCCATACTAATATAAACTTTTAAAAATTGGAGACTAGAAGGAACTAAAGATTATAATTAAGAAGAAGAACATTTAAACTCAATTTACAGAACAAAGCAAAATATTTTAACACTGGATATTAAAGGATATTTTTAAACAATAAACTCAGATGTTAATTTTAATGGAAATTGCCTCTACAGATAGACTGTGTCTAAAAGATGTTATAGAAAAGGAAGAAGTTCTATCTGACAATTGAGATTGATAAGAAATGTTAATACTATACAAAAATAAGATAGCTGATTCTTAACAATGAAAAGGGATACACAAGTAAACCAAGAGAGTGGTCTGGATAATTTTCCTATATTGGACTTATCAAATAAGTAGGTGGCATAACTTTGGGTGAGCTAGGTACCATAATAACCTTGAAGGCACAAGCAAAATGCAAAACAACAGAGGAATGAAAATGAGAGAACGAAATTTACCAAAACAAATGCAAGATTCTTAAGAAAAATATGCAAAGATATATGAGACCTATTTTGGTAAAATTATTTCTGTAAAAAAGATGCTAGAGTTGTAATTAATCATAAGCAGTACTATAATCATCAATAACATAGCTTTGAAAAATGTAGGTTCCATCAATTGACGTGGATTTTCTGAACCACATAGTATGATTTGCTGTATTCTGCATTGATCAGACCCCACTCTAGTAGTAGCTCTAATAAACTGTAGTAATGTCCCATTAATCAAAGCAAATAAATTAAAAGTCTACTTTTGTTAAGTCTGAAGCCTTAGGTTCTATTTGTTCAATTGAAAAAAATCAAAAAACGTATTTTTATTCTTGTACTTTTTTCATGTCCACTTCTGTTAATCCTAATACTAATGACTGATAAAAAGAACAAGAATAAAATAGTTGTTCAATTAATCTGCATTCCATGACAAACAATAAACATTTGATTTTATTTAATTCTTGTACCAGTCATAATCTGTACCAAGTAAATCAGCATTGGAAAAACTGGGACGAGCATAAACTATTTGTAAAAATAGTAATTTAATTACCTGATGCTTGTTCTATAGCATGTTATGAAGCACATCAAACTGTCTGTCATCTTGCAGATCTGTGTGTGTGTGTGAGAGAGAGAATCTATGCATACATACATTTATTTAGAAAACAGAATACATGGAAATTGCAGCAGTTGCTCTAGGACAAGTCTGCTTTTTTTTTCAGCTTACACGTATTTTATGAACATGCAGTTTATAAAGTTTTTAAGATTCCAGAGCAGTATGAAAAAGTGGCAATTTTAATGGCCCCTAATTTAAATTTGATTTTACACAGTCATTTCTAATGAAAACAACAATTGTTCAACAATAAAAATTTCTTACATTAGGGATGCATCTACCATGAGGGCCCATGGCTGCTGTCAAATATGCCCTCAGCAGTACAACTTAGTTTTATAAACACTGCTTAAGCATAGAGCATCATCAATGTAACTTGGAATGCACTCTAACATAGAGTACAAAATAACACCACCACCAAGTGCAAATCTAACCATCTACACAGAGGGAAAAGTGCAGTGATTAGAAATATGCATCTGGCCTAAAACAAGATCTTTATATAATAGCATCTTTGTTTTGAATGTCTGAATGGCATCACATACAAAGGTGAAAACATAAACCAGTTATTTGTTTCTTGTATATGTAGCTTTTTTTAAGTACTATGAACTTGAAAAAAAAATTGGTGTTAGGGTAATCAAATAATCAGGAATTACAAAATACTATCTGAGCTTATTCCAATGTAGCCATGTGTCTCTCTTCCAGTAGGTTTTGTAAAGCAAACAGACAAAAGTCGTTCTCTGGTCTTTAGTAAACAATATCACTGCAATGATTCAAGGCTGCCACTGGGTTCCAAATCTCTCCAATATTTTGTACAGAACTGAAAAGTCTATCCACCCACCAGGAAAAGTGCACTTTCAATAACGGTTACAAAAATAGATTGGCACATTGTTGACACAGTGACAATATCATTACAACCCATCATTGGTTTTGGATCCATTCGTTAGGTGGACATCAGCTCTAGCAGGATATGCATCCAGTTCCAAGTGGGTCAACAGGACAATTTTCAAAAAGTGTAAAAGAAAGGTGCTAATACTCCTCGTTCTTTCATGAATTATTTGGGCAACCCAGTGAAGTTCTCTTTTGGTCCACCCACTGTTTATTCATATGTGAACTCCTTCAACATTTGAAACAGTTCATCTAGCCTGAGAAGTCTTAAGGAATTCACTACTTTATTCCTACTATCTGGTTGAAAAGCTGCATTGAAAAGAGAAGAAAGGGCACTGGGGCTTCTGCATCCCATTTTTTTTCTTTTTTGCATTTTCAGTAGTAACTTGCTGCTCTTCTGAGCAAAATAGACAATAGTTCTTAAACCCCTCCCCCTTCTTGGAAGGGTAGCCTGTGCTAGGAATTCTGGATCAAACGTCTGTAATGTGGCATCACTTCGTGTTCAGGTAGATGAAGAGCAAATTCCAAGGCCACTAACACCGGGAACTCAAAGGCAATCAGCTCTCGCCTATTCAAGCGGAACTTTTCTTCCAGTTTCTGTAACATAGCCAACAGTTATAGCTTAGTATTTTAGGATACTAATTATTGGAAATACTTAATATAACCTCCCCTAATTTTATTTATACATTAAAATAGTATCTGCCCAACCGGTTTGATCAGTCAGGGTTGGCGCACTCAAGGTTCATCAATTCAACAATACCACCTCCAGGACCCTCGAAGTGTATATTCTCCATAGCAGTTCCTACCCTCTGGAATTAGCTTTCTCCCAAGATTTGAACAGTCCCACCCAACAGGTATTTTAAAAGTCCTTGAAAACATGGCTGTTTGCCTAGGTAATTTGCTGACTCTTTCTTTTCTTTGTTGTATTCTCTGTCACCCCTGCTCTTTTGTTATGTGTTTATTTTGGTTTTGTATTGTTCCCTATTTTTAACATTTTGTAAACCTCCCAGAGTTGCTGTGAGTTGAAAAGCATAAAAATTTAATAAATTATTACTATTATTAAAATAGAATTTCCTAATCATTTTAATTGTTTTTCAAACAAATGTAAAACCTGATGTAATGACCTCAGAAGAAGACACAACCCTTTTATCTGAGACATTCCCAATAGTTTTTTATGACAAAAATTAGTGGCCAGAGATACTTACATCTATAAGATGCCTGACTTCATGCTTTTTGATGTCACTGCCAATTTTGGCAGCTAGTAAGACGCATGCTCCAGCACAGAGCTTTCTGTTTTGTTTGTTGAGTTTTCCCTTGAGAGCAAGCTTTTCAAAATAGACAAAGGCCATAGCCACAGTAGGCTCCTCAAAACCACACTCTTCTTGAGCTAGTTTGCGCATTTCTCGCTTCAAGCTGAAAGAGGAAGGGAAGTAAGTTATGTTGCCAAAGAAAACTGAAGATTATAACGATGTCTGTAATTTAGAAAACTTGCCTAAATATACATAGCTGAAATATTTGTAATATTATGTTGCCCATTATTCTCAGTACATGTAGTTGGCTTGGGTGGCCCACAGTCACCCAAGCCAACTTTCATACCTAAAGCAGCACTAGAATTCATAGTGTCCAGCTTGTTACCTTAACCTCTAGAACAAACTGGCTTGCTGCATTATATATTTCCTGCAATGCTCTTTTTGAACTTTTGCAATTCCCTTTCTTCTGCTCTTACCTCTTCTACCCTGCCCAGTAGACCTTAAAAAAAGGCTCCTGTCTGAGATCTGAACTAAGCAAAGGCTTTTGAAAAGTGGGGAAGGGCCATACACTGCTGTAAGTAGCCATGGTAATCTGTTTTTATACATGTGTATATAAGGAAGAATATGTTTTCTGTAAGTTTTCCTTTGTTAGGACTTATTTACACAGTGTGTGTGGGGGGGCATACATATCAGTTGTGGATGTTATAGATAAGATGTATATGTACAGTGTATGTACATGTATATACACAAATATGCAAAGTAAAAGTCTTTGCATAATGATATAAACAACTGAAGACCATCTGCCAATATCTTGGCTATACATGTCAACTGAAAAGATTATTTATATCCTCACATTTTCAAAATTAAGACTGTATAGCACAGAAAGTACTGTAAAATATATAGGAGTAAATTAAAAATATTCATGATAAACGTAAACAGGAAAACATGGATTTTTGTCAAGACATGAAAACAAAAAAACTCCCCCAAAGGCTGTGAATCCACGTAGAACAAGGATAGAATGAACTTAAATTTAGAAAAATGAACAATAAAGAAACTTAAATCTGACATATTTGCCAATCCCTAAGCAGTCATTAATAAAATGCAATTAGGATAAATTGTTCCATCAACTGATCCTGTTAATGAATCTGATTTTTTTGTTTGTCCCTAAACTATCCGATAGGAAATTTTTCTATTTTGTTTACTGCCTTTACAAAAGTTCTCCCTTCCCTTAAGTCTTTCCTTTCGGTATTTATATTTAATTATTAAAACACTGCAAATCAATAATATATACTTAGGCCCATGTGCTTCCAATCTTATTTACTCAACATCCTGACCAGGAAGCAGCTGATTGTTTAGTATCCTTAAAGGTCATTTTGCAGAAAATCTACTGTTAATGTTTTACCTCCCTATACTAAATTTATCAAAGGGTAGTTGCCTGGGGTTAGTACCTTCTTATTTTACTGAGTGTCAACTTGATGTGAGGAAATTTCTCCTTGAAGGTCTCATTCATATCTTTCTTAAGGTCCGATGGCTTCACATAATCAATGACTGTAGTCTGTAATATATTACAAACAAGATTTAATATCCATTTGGCATTAGAATCTCTGCCTCTCTCTTTTCCTCTTTCTTTCAAAAATTACCATGGTAATTATTTTCCAATGTTCATCTGTTTCATCAAAGAACAAAAAAATAGGTTGTGGTATTTTAAAAACAGTTATCACTGCATAGGCTTTCATAAGTTCAAGATTTCTTTATCAATATCCACAAACAGTGTAAATGTGGATGCATCATTCATGGACACACACACACATAAATACATTACTAATTACTTTTTCACAATTTGCTGGACCAAAAAGCAAAGGACAGCAGTAGGTTTGCATGTAGGCTACTCTGAATTTTATTGATGGGAACAATTCTTCAGAGACATGTGGAACAGAATTTTTGCACGTTGTAAATGAGTAGCTCAAGCCAGTCTGGAAGCAGATTACTTACAGTAGCCACAATGCACTTTGAATATAAAAGTTATTCATGTACACTCCACATTGAGTGGTTACATGCCCTACAGAAGTATCATGTAGTTGAGGATTTATGGGATCTAGTTCATAGTTATGGTTTAAGTATTTGGACAGATGCCTGTAGAAATCAGGCCTATTCTTTGATGGTTACCTATCATAGCTCATAAGATCTAGTAGGAAGGACGGTTATAAAAGTGGTATGGATTCTTGGGAGAAGAGAAAATTTAGTATAAAACAGATACATTAAACCTAACAGAGGTTTCACAAACTATTTTTATTTTCAGGGAAAAAAAACCTCACAACTGTGCCACTGAAAAGGGGTATTCTGGTATATTTTGATAGCATGATCTTGGATAGTTTAGGGAAACCTTCTACCCCAGGAGGAACTAATTTAATAAAGTGAATTCCTAAATAAAAATAACAATATAAAAGTTCACACACAATTTATTTCTAACCTACGCAATTCAGGTTTTACAACATTTATCTGAACAATCAAATGGCAGGCTACAGCAGTCATGGTGCATAAAAACTCACAACACTGAAAGTTTTATTGTGGGTGCCGGAAATCTCTCTCTCTATCTCATAATTTTTAGATAGTGGAGAAAGTCTAGTTTAAAAAGTTGCAAATTTGCAGCTAGGTACATTGCATACATCCTGCAAAACATGGATTACTAGCCTCTCATCTAAATCCATTTCTAAATCTATCACTTCAACCCTAATTATAGTTTTAAATACTAGAGGTTATGTATAACACTAGAGACAGGGGCACTACTATTCTGTTGCAAGTCCTATTCCATCTTACAGAAGCACCTTATTTATTAATTACTGGGGATCCCTGTTTCAATGATACCATTCCTACTTGCAGGACTTATAGGGACCTTGGTTCTGCTACATTACATCTGCACAACTGGATCCCATTGGAGAAGCTACTGGTAACTGTGCACAATAGTGCCTAGGTTCAGGTTATCCACTAGTTATTAATTATAGTTGTTTTTCCTCACATATGATCGATCTATCTATCTATCTATCTATCTATCTATCTATCTATCTATCTATCTATCTATCTATCTATCTATCTA
>JANHGC010003379.1:25507-36327 GCA_027560395.1 Boaedon fuliginosus
TCTCTCTCTCTCTCTCTCTCTCTCTCTCTCTATCTATCTATCTATCTATCTATCTATCTATCTATCTATCTATCTGTATCTATCCATTCATCCATCATCTACCTCGCTATCTCGCTATATCTATCATTTCCCTTTGGAGACTTTATCTTTGAATCATTCTCTCAGGCAACTTTCTTCTCACTAAAAGAAAATTATATTACAGGTGAAAACAGGTGAAATCTGACTCAAAATATTATAAAGATAGGTTAGTATGACATAGGTCTCTCACAAACAAGTGCATTTCTACTTCAAGACTAATAATATATTCACTAAGAGGTTTATCTGAGCCCACAGGTGGTAAAAAGGCTTCCATAATGGGATCTGCAGTCTACCTTCCCTTAAGTTGTCACAACAGAAAGGTACAAATGTTAGATTATGTCATGTCCCAGTTACAGGAATTTACATGCCTTCCACTTCTTCTCGGGGGGAGGGCGTGGGTGGACATTTTCCATTTTTACACAATGACTATCCTGTGTGCTGTTTTCAGTTGCAATGACTACCAGGAGGTAGCATGTTGCCATTTCATCTACATTGGGAATAATCAGTCAGGTAAAAAGAGAATTAGATCTCAATTTCAAGCAGTAGAAATAGCTTTAACAAAAACATTTCTTTTTTTATTTTCAAACTACTATTCATGAGTAATTATGAATTATTCATAAATCATGTTTGACTGATATTTGTGACAATAACATCACCTTCTCTCCCAAATTGTATTTTTTTCTTTTTCTTTTAGAAAACCTCTATATCAATATAATTCATGAGACTGATTTAAAATTATATTTCCAACTTCTGGAATGTTTATATAGCATCTTCTTTTTAACAATTGTTCGGTCTTCTTTTGAAATAACTTCCTATATAGGACTCGATAAATAAATGCTGCTAAAATGCCTCATTTTTACTTTTGCTTTGCTCTGAGCTCTAGTAATATAGTCTCATAAGACAGGAAGGTCAAACTTAGCATAAGAAATGCAGGATGCCTTTTCCCAATTGGATTTTTTTTTTTGTTGCCTTCCTATGCTCTGTGCCAGTAAATGCAAAACAGGAAAACAGGCAATTACAAGTTCAAAATGCTTTATTTCTAAGTTATTATATTCTGATCACAGTCAAAAGTGCATAAGTTCCTTTGCAATTTGAAGCATTGGCAACTGGAAGAGGAAACATCTGACTAGCTAGAGTTGTCTCCAGCTGAGTGGCAAGGAATTCCACAAACTAATCTGAATGACAAACTGAAATGAAAGGCACCAAACAAGAGCAACAGGAACAGAGATCTGGAGTCAGAGAGGACAGTAATTTCCAGGGGAGGACTAAGGACCTGGAAGTAGCTGTTTTGTAACTCCAACGCTTAGTATGGCTTGATCAGAGATGTTGCTACTTTCTCATTCAAAGAGATGTGCTGGTCACTTTTACTGACCCCTTTGATTCTGTTGACAAGTACTTGGACAAACTCCCAGGCCCTTCATTACCTGAATCAGGTCTCAACTCTTCAGACATATTGTCCCCTGGACCAATATCTTGTGTGATTGCTTCAGTTAGTCGCTTGTCAGATCAAAACCATCCTCTTCCTGCTTCTCCTCCTCACCCTTTCATCTTATTGATACAAGTGTTTTCTTGGAAGTTTTAAAATTTGATCCATGATTCAAAATAAATCATGCAGGTAGTATTTTTTTACCTATAACCCCCAACCTGCAAAATCTTGTTTACCTAAATATAATCACAAACTCTTTTTTTGGTCTTCTGATTTAATAGTGCTGGAGATGGAGGGATTGGATTTAGTGCATCTCTCACCGTGTCCCTTGCTATATGACTCTTAAATACTAAGCAGTAATAATAATAATAAAAAAGAAATAATACAAGTTGCAGAATTAAAAATCATTCTAACTAAACAACTAATTTAAAATAATATGTTTCATGAGTAGGGAGCACATTGACAATCCTGGAACTTTCCAAAACTCTGGATTGTTTTTACCTTGCTGAAGAAGAATACATGTCTATAAACTGAATAATGAAATTTCATTGTTTTGAATGTTTTTATTATACTTATTGTGTAAGGCTATTACTTGTGTTAAATATACATTTTATATCTATACAACAACAACAGCAGCAGCAAAATATTGAGTGATGATTTGTTCTAAGCATGCATGGTTTATTTTGGGGGAAGAAAGAATAGCTCTGATATTTAATTTCTTGGAAAATGGGTTCTATATACAGTACCCCAGACTAAAACAGCATTTTGAGATGGGAAATGTTAAATTTCTGTTTTTTTAACTGACAGATGCCTATAATTATGTGATATAATTATATCACAATACAATGTACAGCTAAACAAGATGTGGACAATTAAAATTCATGCTTCAAGGGATGTTTAGCAACCTTTACAAGAGGACTTTCTTCCTTCCCCTAATAGGTGGGTATTCAAAAGTAAATGGATATTTCAACCCTAATCTCATGTGCAATAAATTCAGTAGCAGAAAAAGAAAGAAGAAAGGAAAGCAAGTAAGTAGAAAGAGCAGAAAACACTGTAGAAGTTGCACTGGGATAAATTAAATAAGCCTAAACAGGATCTGAATCAGAAGGAGGGCATCATTTAACAACAATTATATTAATAATAATATTAGAAATTTAGAAAGGATTTAATTGAACTGAGAAAACAAAGGTCATTTAATGAATAAATGTCATTTATTTTCTTTATCTTTAATAAAGGAAAATTCAAAGAAAACATTGGAAGTGTTTGAAACAATTACACTGAAAAGAATCATATACCTCCTGCATTTCACTGATGGGCATATTTGCCTGGTTGATAGATACATTCTGAATTGAAAGGAGCTTGCCAGGCAGTATAATAAACTGATTTTCTTTCACTTTCTTCTTCTTTGGAAAAGATAGTTTATTTATGGAAATGATTGCAACTGTGAGTTGCAATCACAGTTGTTAAGGCACCAAAGCTACAGAGATAGAGATCAGAACATTTACATGAAAATTTTATGAAGATCTATATAAGGATTGGCAAGCCATGGCTTCCCTTACCTCAAAGCTAGCATGCATCTCATGAATATCTGTCTGCAACATGGCTGAATTCAGGTGGTCTAATTTAAACAAAACAAAACAAAACAAAATCATGAGAAGCAATGACAGGTCATTCCCGTTCCTATCTTAAATATGATTTCAAAGTCCTCATACAAAGCAAAATCATGACACTGAAAATTTGGCAGCAGTATGACTAAATTTCATCAACACATTCTTTTTCTTTCTGAGTATCTCCCACTCCCACAATAAAGGTAGGAATGGGTGTCTTAAAGCCCGCCTTTAAAATCCTTCATTTGAGTCGCATTCTCTGACACAGGACGGCTTCCTGCAGCTCTCCAGAAGGTCAAGAAGCCAAATTGTAGGCAAGATTCTTTAGAGGTTGCCAACCTCACTCTTGATCTAGGTTGGGCTGGCCTTGCTTTACCTCATGTGCCTGAAAGGTTTGTTTAAGGTCACTTCCCACCTGCCTTGAGAATCTGTCCAAATTCAATTTCTGTACCAGATATAAAGGCAGAGATAAATCAGTGGATAAAAATATATTTTACAGCTTAGTCAAAATTTAGACTGTGGTAGTTTAGGATGGATGTAATGGCTTCTCATTATCTATATCTGAAGACATCTACTGTGGCTGGAAACAGATGCTTCTTACTTACAGTCATCCTTTAAACCTCGTACAATTACTAAGGAAATCCTGAAGGCCATTTTGTGCATACATCTGTCTTGAAATATAAAATATTGCCATAGTAAATATATTTATAAAGTCATATATTTTCCTTAGGGAACTCTCAATCTTTCTTGATTTAGACTGAACACTATTTATGCCTGGAGATTCTCCAGGGAATATTCTCCAGGGAATAACCTGCAGATCAAAGTTGGATTGGGATTGAGATTAAACAATGAAAAGAGCCAGAGCCAAATATATGTGAATAAGGTCCCATTCTCTCTTTTTCAGGCATCCTCATTTCTGTCTTTATCTTATTCCCCAGAATAGTACAGATAGTTTTTCCCATACATATGAATTGGTGATTTGTGGAAGGCTTTTAGATTCCAATTAAGAACTCAGTTGTCTCTCCTCTCCCCACCTCAGTCCCACAAATCAATTCATTTAAAACTGAGTTAAACAGTTAACTCAATAAAACCTACAGCTTAATATTTATAACAATTTGCAAATATACTATACCTAAAACTTTCTATCTAATAGTAAGTGTGGAGTGACCTTTTTCTCTCCAGTGACTCTGTTCTATGCTATGTGCTACTATTAGAAGAAAGTGTGCTTTTAAATGATAAACTGTTTTTAAAATACATACTGTAAGTTACAATAAAGTTTAGGGGTAAATTGATTTCAATGCGACTACAGAAAGATGAAATGAATTGGAATAAACTGTGATGGAAAATGCAAAAGAAACTGGCTTTTCAACTAGGAATAGATAACTTTCATATTTTCTCCATACATACAAATTTTAAATGTGAGATTAGTTTTGCCCCATTTAGTAAGAAATGTGTAGATTGTTGAGGGAAAATACCTTATAAAAGGGAAATGAAAGAAAATTTCAGTCTGCATATAATTGATTAAGGATGTCTCTCCACTGCTCCTGGCTAGTTCTGCTCCATTTTCAAAGTCAATCTTCCTTTTATTAGTTTTTTCTTTCCAGCTAAAATTTGATCCCATTCTACTCTGTTGATTATCTACCGATGAACAAACAGATGAATGCTCAAAGTTCCTGAGCCACTTAATCTCATTTATTATCAGCTTTCCATTAGATTGGAGAGAACAAAAAGAGGTGTGTTGTAAGTCAAATTCATAAACATAGTTGAATCTGCTGGAATTCAATACCATACTTTTAAGAAATAAATTTAAAAGCCTTGAATAAACTTTTCTTCATGGATGGTGTTTCTGCTTTAGGTGAACATTAATATTTGTAAGCATTGTAAATGTTACCTTACATGTATCCTATTATTTTAATTGTTTTTCTTTAAGAAAAATAAAACACCATCCTAAGGAGCCTTAGTATTTGCAAGACATATGCTGCATTCATTTAGAGCAATTTGTATACATTTTCTTTCTGCCATCCATCCTGCTACTGTGTCAGTCTTCTGTTTCTGCTGTTGCATTGCTATTTGTAATACACAGTTTTTACAAGAGTAACAGAGTCAGTCTTTGGAATAAAAACAAAAACAGTGGCTGTAGCACCTTAAAGCACCAGCAGGTTTTATTGTGATATGCTTTTTTGCAGACAGCTGTCTACATTCAGTGCACAATGTAGTTATTCTATGTGATATTTCAGAACAGAATGGAACATCTGCTCCGGAGAATGTGGTTTTCCCATGAATCAATCACCTTAGATTATTCTATTTTCTTGTTTAGCAGACAAAATTTCAATTAGCTTAATGGAAAAAGTAGAATCAAGTCAGGAGAGAATTTCAGCACTAGATCACATTGATCATAATAGTTCATCCTTCAGATAGAAGTGCTTAGAAGAGTAACTGGAATAGATTTCCTTTGGTCCCAAAGAGGGGTTCAGTTGTAGACTCTTCTCTCTACTATAGAGCACTGATTTATCCCAGACATCTATTTTATAACAACAACAATTCCCAATTGTTGACATATTAAGTCTTCATTTAAAAAAAAATAAAACTGAAGAAATACCAATCAAAACAAGATGTCTGGCAGAGGGATCCCTCTTCATCCTTGACCAAAGATAACACAAAATATTATGCTGTTAATTCCACCAAACTAGTTGTTCCACTTCCATTTACCATATTTTTTGGGAGTATAAGACACACTCCCCCCTAAAGAGGCTGAAAATTAGGCTGCGTCTTATACTTCAAATGTAGCCCCACCCACCATTTTCACCCTCCACATGCACCTGTTCCAGGTTGCAGAGCACGTCGCAGCCTCCATGCCTGTTTCTCCCATTTTCAGCAAAGTTGCACTGATTGCTGCCTCTGCACAACAGCTGATTGGGGGTATCAGCTGGTGGTGCTGAATCAGTCTGTGCTGAAACTGAAACTGGCTTCAGTAAAGGGAGAAAAAAATCTGAGGCAGATTTGTTTTCCCCTGTATCTCCGGTGCTGAAGCCAGTTTCAGTTTTGTTTCAGCACAGACTGATTCAGCACTAGCAGCCCCAATCAGCTGTTACCAGCTGTTGGGGAGAAAAACAAGGGGAAAAGAAATCTGCCTCTGCCTCCCATTTTTCTCCCCTTTGTCTCCTGTTCTGAAGCCTGTTTCAGTTTCAGCCTGATTTAGCACAGAAAATAAATTGCTGGGAGGCAGATGCAGATTCCACCACCACCCCGTTTTCCTCCCCAAAAACTGGGTGTGTTTTATACTTTGAAGCATCTTATACTCCAAAAAATACGGTATGTATGATTTAACCTGGTAGATATTAATAAAATAGTCATGCTTAAGAAAAACAGATAAACACTCTTTAGCTGTTACACTAAATAGGCAACTTCCATGTTAGATTAATTAGAAATTTTGCTGAATCCAGCTGAACTTACTCTAAGGGAAAAGGTCTGGAATTCCAGCTTTAAGTATTATTTGTTTTAAAGGAACATATTGATTAGGAGAGGGCATATGCTTATATTTGTGACAGTTGCACTATACAGCATGAATATCAATTTATGAAAAAGAATCTTTCTTTTCCCCTTAAAGTCTCTCTTTAGATATTGTGTGTTATCTCCAAGGACACAAAGGGAAAGCCTTGTGCCAATCTTGCCTTGATTCCTCCTTCCATCCCATTAAAACTTTGATGATTTCTTCATCCTGCTGCAACCCATAAGCATAAGCAACAATTTTTCTGGCCTTATTTTGCTATACTAGAACTTCTGCAGCAATTCTTCAAGGACTTCAGAGAGAGAAAAGAGGGAAAGATCTGCTGTGAAGATATGCTTTTTGCTTATCGAACACTGGAAACCACACATTACTATAGATGTGGCACTTGATCTGAAAACATTTATGGATTTTTTTTTTTTTAAAAAAACTAGTCTTATAATCAAATAACTGATACCCAAATTCTGTGTTTTGAGCATCATCTGAAAAGATATGCTGGTAAATCTCTACTTCTGGTTCTGATATGGGGAAAAATACATGATGAGAATGAGAAGGAGGATTTTCATGACTTGGATGTCATGTATGAAACTGGAAGGCATTATGACCACAATTGGGACCAGAAAACAATGTGGTCACTAAATGATCAGATTTGATTTTACAATTATTGATCATTAAGCAAATCATGTGGTTGTTAAGTGAATCACATAGTCATTAAGTGAATCTGATTTCCCTATCTGATTTTACTTGTGGGAAGCTGGGAAGGTTTTCACATTGTAATCAGGTGACTGCAATATGCTACAACAGTCATAAATGTGAGCCATTTGCTGGATT
Organism: Boaedon fuliginosus; assembly: GCA_027560395.1. NCBI lineage: Eukaryota > Metazoa > Chordata > Lepidosauria > Squamata > Lamprophiidae > Boaedon > Boaedon fuliginosus. Next base: position 32,955 of record JANHGC010003379.1, read on the forward strand.
GTGATCATGTGACTCTATGGACTTTTATGATAGTCATAACTTTTCTGTCTCTATCTCTATCTCGTCTCTGTCTCTGTTTCTCTTTTTCTTTCTTCTTTCCACCATTAAGATAAAGGTAAAGGTTCTCCTGGCACATACATGCTAGTCGGTTCCTAATTCTAGGGGGCAGTGCTCATCTCCATTTCAAAGCATCCTCTGTTTCAAAGCATTTCGAACCAATGCTCTTCGTGGCCATGTGGCCAGCATAACTATATGCTGAAGGCACACAGAACGCTGTTACCTTCCCGCCAAAGATGGTCCCTATTTTTCTATTTGCATTTTTACATGCTTTTGAACTGCTAGGTTGGCAGCAGTTTTCCCATTAGCTAAAGCCAAAAGCTAAGGAGAGCTATAGCATTGCTGAGCTCCATAAAAAGCAGCCCATCTCCCTTGTTGATAGCTATTCATGCCAGGGAGGAGAAGCCTTTTTTTCCCCCAATTCATTGTGACACATAACCTCCCTTTCTTTAGAATAGCTTGGCAAGACTGTTTTACACCGTTCCCATCACAATTAGCTGCATTATCACCATCTGTCCCCCCCTTTCAGTTACAAATGAGAGCAAAAGTCCATTCACAAGCCGCTTGAAAGATCTTGTTCTTTCTTTCTTTCACATAGCCTCATAAGATTGTTTGGTTCTCTTGTGACTCACGGCTGAATTTAGAGAACAGGAGAGAGGGCACAAGTTCAATATTCTCCCTGGAAATTCCCCGATAAAACCCTTGTAGTTTGCAGGAAGGATGGCATTTGCTCTGCACAGGAATACATTCTTTATGACCACTTTCAATGACAGCAACAGGCCTGCTTTCCCATCTGTGCTTTAGTCTCTTTTCCGTGCTTGCTTCTCCACCAAATCACCGAACTCACTTGTGAGAAATATGTTCCTAATATAAAAATACCCCATAGGGGTATTGTGATATATTTGTCCAACCAGCTCTAATGGTATGAAATTGCCCTAAAGAATGTAAAATGAGTAATGCTTGATGCACCTTGCTGAGAGGTAAAGATAAATCGCATCTGTTTTTAGGGCTCAGCATCCCTTGGAGACTTCATTTGAAGATGCAGGTGCAGTAAGAACTCAGCCAACCTGCCAAAAAGTCACTCCGTCTGAGCCAGCATTCCCATGAATCATTAGACTAGCAATTTCAGCCTTTCTCCAAATCTCAGAATTGCTTTCACCATGAAGTCACAGTTTTCCTTTTGTTTTCGGCTTGAAACAACGTGGTATCAACTTTTACCCTATTGCGGCTATAAAGTGAAGCATGGAAGAAGCTAACATTAAGGTACACAGCCATTTCATGTACTTAGTTATCACTGTTCCACGAAATATTTATCAATGAACTAATGCTGTATGGTCAATGCAACAAAATAAATTGGTCTGTTGCAATATTCATATCTGTTTTGATTCCCTCAGCAGGTCCAAGAAAACATTATTATTTTTAGCCTTATTTCCTTAATTCCACTTCTTTTTTAATCTTCCTTTCATTTCCAAAATTAGGTTTAAGTTCTTTCTAAATTAGATAGGAAATTATAAACAGGAGCACAATATTTTACTACAGCCTGGTATGGCTAATAACTAGCAGCCATATGTTGTAAAACTTCAGTCTGAAGTAGTAGCCAGCCCAGAATCACAAGTAATAAATACAGCCAGCTCTGGAAAGGGTGCCAAAGAGGGAGATTTAAGTTAAGCCAGGAAATGAATGGCTTTTCTACCCAAAATGGCAGGTCTATTTGGGCAATGTTTCAAACATATTGGTGGAACTTGTTTTGTTGTGGCAAGATGTCAGTCATGCAGTTCTATGGAGACTGCTTGCCATCTTCCTAGCAAGTGAAAGCATATTAGAAAGATAAGTTCAGAAATGCTCCTTTCAATCCCTTCTGCTTGTAAAGTTTATTCCTGTTTGCAATGTACTCACAACATTGCAGAAAAAATCCATATTCACATTGAATTTATGGCATCATTCAAAATATGGAGGATAGCCACCTGGTGAATGATAGACTGTATCCAGTCACCAAAGCCATTTTAAGTGTACCCTGGAGACCTTAAGCCCCCCCATGATTAAACGATAAAAAATCTCATCCCAAATTTACATGGAAAAATACATCATAGTTCTTTGAAAATGAGAAGTTCCTCTCTTAGAGGCATCTGTGCATGGGGTGGGGTGGGGGAACCAGAATGAAGTCCTATCCTTTTATTAATATTTCATGCATATACACATGCCTCCCACTCCCAACCCCCTAAGCTGCCCCAGAAGGATACCATGGTCGATGGTATCAAAAGCCGCTGAGAGGTCAAGAAGCACCAGGATAGAGGAGATCCCGCTATCCTGGGCATGCCAGAAATTATCCATTAGTGTGACCAATGCCGTCTCGGTGCTGTACCTGGGCCTGAAACCAGACTGCAAAGGATCTAGATAATCAGCTTCCTTCAAGGTGCACAAGAGCTGAGAGGCCACCACCTTCTCAACAACCTTCCCTCAAAAGGGAAGATTGGAGACAGGACAAAAGTTGTTCAAAACAGCTGGGTTCTTGAGGAGGGGTCTCACCACTGTCTCCTTCAAGGCAGGTGGGAAGAACCCCTCTCTAAAGGAAGCATTTATAACCACCTGGAGCCAGCTGCATGTCACCTCCCGGCTAGCCGAGACCAACCAGGAGGGGCACGGGTTCAATAAACAAGATATTATTATCTTGTATGCTACCTTAGTGTCAACAACTCCGGGCAGCTCACAACGCAATCAAAGAACGGCTTTACAGTCAAATCAGATTAGGTGCTTTGAACTAAACCGATTCTTTACAATAAAATTAGATGGTAGTTACAAATTCACATCTCCCAGTCCAAAGAAGAAGGCCACTTTGGTGTAGGCTTAAGCTAGAAACCAGCTAGTGTAAATTCTATTTTGGCCTTAGGCATGAAGTCAGTTGGGAGATTTTGGGCCAGGATCTCTATCTCAACTCTAAAAATTTCTGAAACTATTGGCAATCAAATTGCAAGAACCTATCCGGGCAGTTGCTAGGAATCAACCCCGACTTGAAGATGCAAAATTAATTTAAGGAATTGAATTAAGAGAAAAGGGAGGAGGAGACAGAACGACAAAGTTAAATCCTACTAGAATCATGGCAACCATGGGGTGTATTCTTCTACATCTCCTATCCTCTTAACTTTTTGTTTTAAGGCAAAAAGATGAAGCAGAGAGTGAGCTAGAAACTTAAAAGGCTGGTACAGGGTTCTTTCATCTACTGAATTCTTCCCATCTCTTCCTTATTATTATTATTATTATTATTATTATTATTATTATTATTATTATTATTATTATTTAGATTTATATCCCGCCTCTC
>JANHGC010003380.1:7820-26657 GCA_027560395.1 Boaedon fuliginosus
ATGTTGTAAACCGCCCAGAGTCCTTCGGGAATTGGGCGGTATAAAAATGTAATTAATAAATAAATAAATAAATAAATAAATAAATAAATAAATAAATAAATAAATAAAGTATTGTTTAAAATGTAATTGGAAGGCCAAAACATATTCAACCTCACAGAGTGAGAGTCAAGCTTTACTCCAAGTATAGCAATAAATCTTGACTCTTTAAATAATTTAAGAAATTTGATTATAGTAGAAATTTAGACATGATTGTGCCAGATTAATTACTTTACTAAGTAGCCAAAGAACACAAGAAGCCATATACACAAAGATCAGCCTTCTGCAATACCTAAAAGTGAAATAATTATAGTAGGATTTTCCAATATGTATGGGATAAAGGTAAGAATTAAAAGAAATGGCAAAACAAGATGCAAAACCTCACTCTCCATTTTTAGATTAGAGCTGGTTGAAGAGTTGGTCCCATTATTGGGGTTGGAAGTCTCAATAGACAGGTACATCATGCTGGGAGAAAGACTGGTGAACCTTATTTTAAATTCCTACTAATAAGCAAAAGCAATTAAATCACAAGGCAAAAAAAACAGATAGAGTGATGGAATTTTGGAAACGCTTGAAAATGACTATTCCTTAGATATATTTCAGGGTAACAAGCTAAAGTTGTTTAGCTTTTTAAACCTTGCTTGCAGAAGTGTTAAATTATTCTACTATTGGGATATTGGTATTTCTTGCCTATATATTTCATAACTTTGACGCGTCCCTCTTTCTCATGCTACTTCGGAGTCAACTAGGAATTGTAAATGCTAGTCATATATGTAAATGAATTGTTTAATTTTGAACAGAAATACTAATTTGTCATTAAGGTATGGATTTCTCATTAGGCACTGGTATATATTCAAGAAGGGTGAAAAGGTCAATGTGTGAAGTTTTTCAGATCATGCTTTCAAGTTCAAGTTTCTCCTCAGGTATACCCTGAGTGAACTATCAGGCGATTCTTCAAAATGAACGAAGATTTCAATTCTAGAAGGTACGCTGCTCATCAAAAACAAATGTTTTATGGATTTTTTTTGCTAAAAGAAGAAAAAAAGTGGAATGGTTTATGATTTTCATGATTGAAAAAGTTTAGAAATAAATAAGGGATTGAAGAATATCTATCAGAGATAAGGAGGGAAAACAATAGGTTTCTTAGTAACTACTGAGGAAGTCCTAATATTTCATAATTATTTTCCTTTCCTTCTTGCCCCCTTTTGCTTTTTGTTTAGATTTGTCTTCTACATTATATAAAATTCTCAATAAATGTAAATTTAAAAAGAAAAAGAAAAACTGCTCCTGAAAATGACAGCATTCTCACTCTTCTCACCAGTTTTCCGCATTATGGACCGTTTATCAAAAAGGAATAAGATCTTAGGATTTAAGAGCAGCATACCATAGATTGCTGTTGATTTATGATTAATGATGAGCTGAAAAATAATTGAAACAGTTGAATAAATGTGCATATCTTGGAAGAAAATATATATTTAAAAAGCACATATTCTGGAGTGAATTATTTTATTTCACAGGACAATTTACCCTAATGGAGGTGGACAAAATTTGAAGAAAGACTAACTGGTAGTAGGACCTGTCTCTTGCCATGCTATGTAGGAAGTTTGATTAATTCATCCATGGCAATCTGTTTCAACTCAGTAAAATTTGAGGGTATTCTACCATGAACTTTTTATTTCAAGACTTGGCACAGAATATCCAACTCTGGCTTGAATCCAGAGGTTGGCCATTCCAAAGCACTAAATTTGTTCTTTGACCAGCTACTATTTGGAATTGCTGTCCTGCTGCATGAGCTACAAGCACGTCAGCTACAAGTCTTGATATTCTCCAACAGATTTCTGTTACACCAGATTTGTTAAACCAGAATGTATGCTTCTTTCAAATATGGTGTACACTCCAGGTCCTGAAGCACCAAAGCATTTCCAAGGCATGACACTAATTAATAGCTGGTATGAAGTTCTTATTGTGAAATGCAATATTTAGTTTCCACCAAACAAAGTAATTTTGAAGTAGGTCAAAAAATTCCACTTTTGACTCATTTGTCCATAGAATTTTCATTTGGAAGTCTAGAGGGTGATCCAAGTACCAGCAAATTTGAGATGAGCATCAATGTTCTTAATAAGGAATAGTTCTATCTAACTAGTCTCCTATGAACCTGTTTTTAATCTAGTGTTTTTCTGATAGTGGAGTCATAAACACTGACTTCAGCCAGAGAGAGAGAGAGATCTACAGGTCCAGACTGTTGTTCTGAGGCTGTTTCTGATTCCTAAGACAATTTTGTATACAAGTCTGGCTCACTGTTAAGACTCTGACATACAAATTTAACAAGGAAATTAAATAATATCAGAATGGACCTTGGAGGTCTTCTAGTCCAACCCTTTGTCCAAGCAGGAGACCCTATGCCATTTCAGACAAATGGCTTTCCAATCTCTTCTTAAAAATCACCAGTAGTGAAGCACTCACAACTTCTGGAGGAAAAATCATTCCACTGATAGTTGTCAAGAACATATATGTATGAATGAATATGTATGTGTCTGTGTAACTATTTGCGTAATCAGCTGAATATTCAAAATCATAGACATGACCTTAATTAAAGGAAGTTTGTTTTCAATTCAAAAAAGTATCATTAAACATCACGATATAGAGCAGGCCTGTCAAACTGGTGGCCTGCAGGCCATATTCACACCCACCTAGTCTAGCTAGTTGAGGACCAATGAGGAACCAACTTTCTTGGATTCCCATAACTTGGACAAATACAAGAATTTGGTCAGTTTAGTTGCCTGTGCCTCAGCTGCTAGTAGACTAGAGTAGCTTAATCTGCCTCTGAAGATGCCAACTAGAGCTACCAGCAAAGCATCAGGATATCAGAAAACTGCATTACAGCCATTCAGCCTGAAAGCTCATCACTCCTTGATGCCACCCACAAAAGCCTACACCAATATCTATCAATTATGTGCTATTAAATTGATGTCAATTTTCTCCAAAATGATCTATCCACAACCTGGTCTTTTGGGTTTTCCAGAGCTGTAGTGTACATAACAATATGTCTTTTTTTCTTGCTTCTGTGTGGTTGAGTGAATATTCTTTATCAAGTGCATAGAGATTATTATGCTCCTGAGTGAAGAAACAGAAAACAGAAGGGTTCCACAAGGGGATGAGCCGAGGAGGGGAAAGGAAGAGAAGGGAAATTGCTGACTAATTGCTACTAGCTGGCTATTTTCTGAAGGTTGCTGATTGTGCACTGTGTATGTTTGGAGGACTGCTTACTGTTAACCTAGATGACACAGTTTAAGGACCCGTATATGGAATCCACTTCCTGAGAGAGCAAACTCACTGAGCAAGCAAATAGGGGAGCAAATAAGGAAGTTTTATGTAGGAATCCAGCAGAAGTGTGATGGAGAACTCTAAACAGCATATAGAATCAAGGAGGTTTCAAGGTGCTATGAAATTGTGTGCTATGCATGTCTTCCAATTTGAATTATACCTTCTGGAAGTGAAAGCTTGTGATTGTTCAAGTAGCCCTTGACTTACAATAGAAATTAAATTAAAGAAATTAATGTCCCAAAAGTGCTTTTTCAGGAGGCAACTGGACTTCGTTTTTTCTTTGAAGACATTTCTCTTCTCATCCAAGAAGCTTTGTCAGCTCTGACAGGGTAGTGGGGAATGGAAGGATTTATATTCTATGCAGATAGCTGATAATTTGCATCATTTTAGAGGGACATGAAAACACTTGGAGGTTTATCTGTGTCCTCAGGATCATTTGAGTAGTGCTCCTCGTTCCTGTAGTCTGCATTTTTTTCCTCTGGAAATCCATTCCTACTCCCACACCATTCCAAGGGTATTCATTCCAAATTGTATAGCTAAAAATAGTGAGTAGCAATGCTCCTGGTCACCTGAATAGTGCTCCTGGTCTCAGGTGACCCTGAGGACACAGATAAATCTCCAAGTGCTTCATCCTCTAAAAGGAAACAGATTACCAGCTGTCTGCAAGGAATATAAGTCTTTTGATTCCCCATTATCCTGTCAAAACTGAAGAAGCTTCTTGGATGAGAAGCTAAATGTCTTCAAAATAAAATAAAAAGTCCAATTGCCTCCTAAAAAGCATGTTTGAGACAACCATGGTCTGGATGACTGAGAATCTCTACAGACCTATGCTGAGAGAAAACCTTAATAGCATTATTTAATTGGCCAGGAGTAGAGACATAGCAGATTATCATCAGCACATTGATGAGAATTAACCTCATTCTGATGGATCACTTAACCGAATAGATGTCAAATAGGCATGGGAGGTAATAGAACTCTGAGGACATATGGAAAACAGAAGCTTAAGCCTTGATTTCTCCTTACCCACAACCAAAAGGAATTGGCCTTGGAGGTAGGAGAACTACCACAGTATCATGACTCTCATTCCAAACACAGTAAACCTATGCAGAACGATACCATAGTAGATGGTATTGAAGATCTAAAAAGGTCATGATGCACTACCCCTATCCAAAATCCATCATAAGTCATTAGTAAGTGTCATCAGTATTATATTGGTATGATACCCAGGTCCAGAACACAAAATGCAAAACGCAAAACTGAAGTCTCCAGATAATCTTTTTGTGCAGGACGTCTGAAGCTGCAGCCAACCTTCTCAACAACAACCTTTAGAAAGGATAGGTTGGAAACAATACAAATTTTCTTTAGTACCATTAGGTCCAACAATGGCTTTTAGAGAAGGGGGTGATTCAAATGCTGATTGGATTATCTTGTCATCTGAAGATTTTATCACTGCATGCATCCAACCATATGTTTCCAAGGAGGCCCTGGTTAGTCTGGAGGGCCATGGATTTAATACAGAGATTTATAGCCCCAAGAACTCCATCCACTTTCTTAAGAATAACAGTCTCACTCTCTTCCCATATAACTTAAGTTAGAATGTGCCCAATCAACTAACTCCATAGGATCTGCCTAGTTGGAGTTTAGTTCAGAGTAAATTTTTATCAACCATATACTTTGAATAAATCTCAGAAGTTCCTATTGAGGTTTCCCTGCCCACTCTCTTCTCAGGAGGCCCTGGGTCACTTTGAACAGAGCCAATAGCCAGCTAACTGTAGACAGGATAAGAGTGGAAAAATCATTTTGTGTTACTGTTTTTAATAGCACAAGGTAATCCTTAATAAAGTTTTTTAGCCGCTTTTGATTAGATTTGTTCTTCATCTTCCTCAAGTGGGACTCTAGGCATCTTTTTTGTCTTTTCAGACTCTGTCTGAAATCCAAGGGGCTCTCCAGAAACCACAAACAGGGAGAGTAATCTCCTTATTCCACTGTCATCCTCTTAATTCCAGGCAGTGACTAAACCTTCAGTCAAACTGCATCCCTCTAAAATGCAGCTGCCTAGGACAATACAATCTCATAGGTTATTCCCCTTCCTGTAGGGAGCAGAGGTTGAGAGTTCCAAGGCAATGCGATTATGCGACCATTCTACCATGAAAGGAGATTGATGTTAACATTCTCCACATTCATTACTATGTTGGACTTGCTTAAAGTCCGTGGTTGCCATGGTGGCCATGAATTCCCAAATTACCTCTTGAGTTCACACCAAGAGAAGGCAGATCTAAGTCCTCCAGTACCATAAATCTAGGGACCTCCTCTGCCAATTTACCAGCTTAAATATCGAAGCTGCTCTGCTACTAATTATTCTTGCCATACTCTTTTCAGTTCCTTTGAAGTACCATCTCCGCTTTTACAATAACAAAAGATACCATCTTTTGAAAGTCATTTTGATTCTACTTTTATTTCATCTCTTCCATCATTCTTTTTGCTTCATTTGCGCACTGCAATTTTTATTCAGTCATGATTCTGTAATCACAAAAGTCATGCAAAGTAATTTTTGTTTCATTGTGAAGGCTTTGTTAATGATCAAGTTTCTCAACTTCTTTCTTATAGCCCCAAATGCTTTTACTTTATTTAGTATTATTTAGTTCTAGGACATTAGTGCATACATATTCAATTAAACATTCTTCAACTGTAATTTCTGTAACATCCTTGAGATTTAATACTGTAAATTTCGCTGTTTATTATTATTTGTCAGGAAACAGGACTGTTCATAGATGTTTACACTGATATTTTAAAAAAGTGTCTTCTTTATATATAAAACAACTGAAATAATTAATACTTAAACCAAATATTACTACCTTATTTAAAAGGATTAAAAGAGTCTCGGTGGCACAATGGTTAAATGCAGCACTGCAGACTATCTCTGCTGACTTGTTCAGCAGGTTGTCAAATCGAATCTCACCAGGCTCAAGGTTGACTCAGTCTTCCATCCTCCTAAAGGTCGGTAGAATGAGGACCCAGATTGTTTGGGGACAATATGGTGACTCTATAACTGCTTGGGGAGTGTTGTAAAGCTCTGATAAGCAGTATATAAAATCTAAGTGCTATTACTATCTATGTTGTAAGCCGCTCAGAGTCCTTCAGGAGTTGGGCCGGATAAAAGTGTGATTAATAATAAATAAATAAATAAACAAGTAAATAAACAAATTATTGCTTTAATTTTGATTCTTTAATAGAATTTGCAGCATCTTTAGCATTTTCTACCTGTTAACTGGCAGAATTCTTACTGGTTTGCCTATTTAATCCTAGACACGATTTTATAGTGTTCTATATCACTTGAGATAAGGTAGGTGCTATGCATAAATAAAGTGTTGACTGTGGCAAAAATACACCGAATGTGTGAAAATCCATATGAAATCTGCATTACTCTCAAACATTCTAAGAAAGTACGGATAGGCAGAGGGATAGAAAAGAGCAGAACAGAACTTTATTTGGCCAAGTATGATTAGACATACAAGGAATTTGTTTCGGTACATAAGCTGTCAGTGTATATGCAAATGAGCAATAATAATCATGATGATATCAATAAAAGAAGGTAGAAAAGATGAGAAGGATAATAGTAGGATCTAATCTCGGTTGGTCACCAGGACCAGAGGTTTAGTTTTCCGAGTTTTTGAACTCATGCTGGAGCCCAGGCCGCAGCAACCTTTCTCTACATCTATAAAATCATCTGTATTTTTCTAAAAAGAACAATTACTAACCAGATCTAACAAGATTCTTTGGGAACAACAGTTCTTGTATGTTCTTAACTCTTTCATCTCTGAATCTCATTTATTCCTAGGCATTTTAAAATCTTGACCTCTTAAAATATCTTATTTTTTGTATTATTTATAAAACCTAAAACTTCAGTATAAAAGAGATACTTTTTCTTCACTTTGCTAAAATTATTCATTTGTTGTTGTTTCTTCTCTTTTTCCACCTACTCTTCATGAATTCATATTTTGGATTGATCTCTCATTTTACTCTGTTTCAACATTCAGATCACTTTTCCTTTTTTCACAAAGCATACAGTTACCATTCAGGACATATGGCAATTATCATGAAATGTTAATTTCTAAATTTCAATAGGTCAAAGGAATATGGATCTGTGGGGGACATTACTCATTCAGAGAATTCAAGTTACTGGTGAGTAGCTTTTGCTTTTAAACCCACTAGTACTTGTGTCATGTAACAAAAGTAAGAAAGCAAAATTACTTTCATCAAATAACAGAACTTTCTCAAAGTAACAAAACTCCTCACCCTAATATTTCTTAGACTCTTGGGGTTGTTTTTAAAGAAATCTATTACCTTTGCTTCCCTTGGTCCTTTTATATCATTTGTTCAAAATCTTTGTTATGCTATATTGTTCTTTTTGATACTGTTTGTAACAGAACAGTATGTGTATCTTCAAAACAATTCTGCTATGTAGAACATGGCATGGTGACGGAATCCTGTCTTGTGAAAAGTACGTTTTTCTTAGTACTTTTTACTGCTTCTCTATCTTATGGATAAATGTATCTTTTACCTGGACTTTCAAATATTTTTCCACTCAGACATTGCTTTCTGAAAACTGTCCTAATGTTTCAATTAGTATAGACTAGGATGCAAACTCATTGAGGCAGACCTTCCAATTTTATTCAAAGTTTTGTATAATCTTCTTGCACTTAAAATCTAATAAATTTGTGTCACAACTGAAATATACATCCAGCTATAAATATTTTAAACATTACATTAGGCACTAATTTATTCTTTTTTCTTAAGAAAATAATTTTAGGTCGGTCTTGTCCCTTTCTTTTCCCAATTCTGCCAAGAATAATGTTAACCTTCCTCTGTTATTCTGAATTGTTTATCGATCCCGGTATTATTAGAGAAATACAAATTCAGGTACAAAATAATCTTATTTAAACATTGAAAAGTAAATAACTTTGCATAGTAAACCAGGAGTCAAGATTATACAAGATAATTTTGGTAGGTTCTGGTAATTTTAATATGGAAAATTGAAAGAAGGGACACCTGCCCACCATAATGAAAATACTTTAACATGACTTTGAGAAACAGACACATTTTGCTTTGGCTCAAATAACCCAGTGGGACAATTACTAATATTTAAATTTCTGTACTGAAAAATGCCACCCAGTTGGAAGAACATAACCACAATAAAGTATTTTAGAAACTGGACTTAAAAGGTGTTTTGTTATTTATACAAATAAGCAAAAACAATAAAAATCTGGCACAACTGTTTGTTCCTCCTGTGAAAAGTTCCTGGGAACAGAAGTTTCAAAGTTTAATACTATTTATATCCCATATTTATTATTTTTTATGAATAACTCAAGGTGGTGAACTACTCTTTCCTCCCCCCCCCCAACCAATAATCCTATGAGGTGGGTTGGTGCAAGAATAACAGAATTGGAAGGGACCTTGGAGGTCTTCTAGTCCAACCCCCTGCTCCAACGGGAAACCGCATACCATTTCAGAAAAATGTTTGTCCAATTTCTTCTTAAAAATATCCAGTCTTGAAGCACCCACAAACTTCTTGAAGCAAGTTGTTCCATTGATTAATTGTTCTAACTTTCAGAAAATTTCTCCTTGGAGTTGGTTCCAAGGATTAGTTCTTTAATTTGATTAGTTTCCATCTATTGGGAGACTAACTTTGTCCAAAGTCACCCACCTAGCTTTCATGCCTAAGGCAGACCTAGAACTCACAAGTCTCCTGATTTGTAGCCTGATGCCTTAATAAGTTGACCAAACTGGCTTGATCTTAAATATTTGGTAATTTAATTACTATGCTATGTCACTTCTTATCAATAATTTTATCGGGTGGGAATCTATTATTAATTAACTTTAAAAATAACAAGAACTGAGGCAATCACAAAATCATGCAAACTCTCTAACTCTCATAACTATTAAGGAAATGCATTAACTATGAAGAGGTTCTAGCTTTCCCAACATGAATATTTCACAAATTTTGCTTTACTTTAAAAGGTAAAAATACTTGTTTCTTAAATCTATAATGTAATATGAAAGATATAATAAACATCTAATTCTGGTGGTTTTTTTGTCTTTATTCCAGTTAACAGTAGATGCAAGCTTCATGGATCTGACATGGTGCAGTCTGAGAATGGTGGATTTTTTTCACCATATAGAAGTGTTCAAACCGGTTGTTCTTTCCGATACAACTTTCACAAGCTTCAGGGCTAAGACTGCTGTTACTCACTCCTCCTTGCTTTGGCATAAAAAGCTCGCTGAGGGTATCTTATTGCGGGTTTGCCTTAAGGTAGATTAGATTAATTATTACTATGTAATGCAAGTAAAAGCAAATAAAGCTTAGGATTAGTGCTGCCTTTAGAAATTCCTGAAAAATAAATAAATGCTTGTCAATCTTAATGGAATGTGGTAAGTTTTTCTCATATCAATGAGAATTAGAGAACAATTTACCCTATGAGAGGGGTATTTATATTGGGATAAGCACACAGACTTGAATATAGAAAGAAGGTATCTCAAACTGAGAGAAGCTGAAATTTTTCATGGAAGACTCGAAGTTGTGCTAAAGCAGCAAAATTTGCTTGAAAACAAAGCCTTATGTAATCACTTGAACTTCAGTGCCTTTTCTGTATTGTTATTAATGCTAATCATTCATGATAGCTCAAAGTATTACACAGTTTGCTTTACAAAATATTAATTTCACATATTGGTAAAGGAGGAGAAAATGAGTAATTAAGGTAATCTATGCATTATTGCCAAGCCATACAGAATTGTTTTTCAAGTGGCGTCAGAAGTAACTGTTAAAACAACGAAGTTTGAAAGTATATTTTGGTTCATAATTATTCCATAATTTGTATAACATTTCATTTAACAATTTGAAGTGTGAATCACAGTAAGCATACACATATGTCTATGTATGCTCCGTTTAACATGTAAATTATTGTTAGAATATTTTTATTGGTTGTTGCGCTTTTAGTGCCTTATTCTGAGAATTCTTTTACTGCCATGTCAAATGAGTTTAGAAATTTCAAATACCTATTGCTGTGTGTCAGTAGTTTTATTGATTGAAGTATTGTAGGATCTAGGTCCATTTTCAGTTGTACAATCTTGAATAAAACTGTTGGTTACCACAAGATAATTTAATCATAATACAAATAGTAATAAACATTTTTACCTTGAAAACAGTTTAAATTTCTGTAACATGTTAAAATTCCAGGTAATACAGGAGTTGAATACTTTTTAAATTCTTGTCTTCTAGCAGGAATATTATTATAGTATTAACCGTATGATTTATTTTATTTTTTAACCAAATACCTCTTTAGTAATTTATAATGGCTTTGCAGTTATGTATTAAATAAGAAGCACTGGAAAAATGATTCGTCTCCATGGCGATGTGCATGTTTCAAGTGGTGTTGAAAGCCTTAGCAATAGATATGTACTAAGCATATCTGTTAATACAGCAGTAATGACTCGTGCTCATTTAATACAAAATAAAACTAATTTATGAAATAATTATTTTGAAAATGACTGTGGTATTTTTCTCCAGAATACAGTTCCTAGGAAGTTTTGTTATACTTTACAGATGACCAACTCTTAGCATATTTAAATCTGATGCAACTTGATAATTTTTAAAAAATTAAATTTTTATAATGTCATACTACATTTTAATACAGGGTAAAGTAGTAGAAATCGCATAGGATATTAAAGGACTTGTTTTGATAATTAAATTGTTATAACCATTTACTGAGCACATAATGATTTTCATCAGAAGCCTTATACCAGGTACACAGCTCTTACAATATTATATTTACATGGATTTTAATTTATGCATAAACCATCATTGTTAATAAAAATACGTTGCATTGATTTCTGCCCTCTGGCAATCGGTGATATTGCTCTGTTACTATATACAAATAATATGGACTCTAGCAAAGCTTAAGTGGGTAATAGAATTGAGAGAAGATTGACAGTGAATGCTGAAAAGTTAAAAGAGGTTAGGAAGTTAAAGTGTAGTTAAAGAAGGCCAGAGGAATTTGATTTTGTCAAAGCGGTCTGAGAAAAGAGGAGAGTGTGTGAGAAAAGATGGCAAAAAACTGTGGGTTGTCTGACATGTAGTGTGAGAAGGCATAAAGAGCAGCAAGTGGAAAGAAGGATGGGGGGGAGAGTTGTGTGCTTCAGATAGTATAAAGCCAAAGAGATGGGACTAACAGGCATAGAACTTTAAAGTTTTGTTAACTGATTCAGAGCTTGGAAAAGAGTCCACAGAGTGGTTAGACGGACTGATAGGTCTATAGCAGGGATGTCAAACTCACGCCCCGCAGGCCGGATGTATCACGCACTGGCCACATGCACCCCTGGTTTAGCAAAGGGGGGGAAAGACGCAATACATCACATGATGCTGCAAGTTTGACACCTCTAGTCTATAGTGAAGAAGAAACTTACCTTGAGAGGAAACTGAGAAGATAACCAAGGATATGGTTACTGAATTTGATTGCTTCCTGATTAAAACCAGTGGAGTGAAAAGGTATGGAATTTGAAATATTTTGAGCTTGAATTGCTCTGCAACATTCAAAACAAAAAAGAGCTGCCCAAGCTGTTGTACAAGAGTTCTGATCTCTAAATGGTACCATTTTGAGTTGGAAACATTTTGTCAGAATAATAGCAGAATGCTTCTAATAAGATTCAGAACAACCCATATCAATCTTGAATTGTTTTATATTCTTCTAATTAAAATTTAAAATTAAGTATTTTTTAAAAAGAAAAATTGCATACTGTTTCCATGAAGACAAAATAGAATAAGTTTGATTTTTTTAAAAAAGGTAAAAACATTACCTGTAAATGTGCAATTTTCAATGTTCTTACCACTATTTACAATTTCAGTAAATGGGATGAGTGATACCTAACAGGAAAACAGAAATAATCTAAACAATACATACCCAAATAGTAGCTTAATAACACCAGAACTGACATAGAATTATATATTACAGGGAGAGGTGTATTAATGCAGAATAATATTAGCCCATCTATGAAATGTCACCATGCATTCTGGAGAATTATGCCTAAGCCCAAAATTTAGGTTTGTTTAATCTCCAGGGGCTATTTTATAATGTTGAAGAATTCATTCCCGTGTTGTGTAATTGTAAACATCTAATCATGCCTGATTGTGAATTTGGTGTCAGGCCCCTCCCTGCGGTGTCAATAAAATATGTGTTTTAATACAACAATTTCAACTATATAATGTATCAAATTCTGTATTTTAGTACTGTTTTCATTTTTATGGTTTGTTCTTTGGTATTCCTCAACCCATATGTATATATTTGCCACCTTATAAATCCATTTCATGAATCATTTGGAGTAGCTGTTGCCTGTAAAACATTATGCTGCAATAAAATAAACCAATGAATCTTTGAATTGCCAAAAAAGTTGTTTTAGTGCTCAATGGCTGTTTCAGAAGTGCGCTTTCAATAATTAGCAGGGGGGAAAACTATCCAATATCCTCTTTGTAATATATTTTATCTTGTTAAAAAATCATAGTGGACATCAACAACAACAAAAAAATAAATTTATTGAAATTTTTAATTTTTTTTTTTTTTAATTTTGCAATGGATGTGGGGGAAGGAAAGGGAAACCAAGATGGCCAGCTGGGAGACAGTTGGAGCAAAGGTGTTTAAGAACATTCTTTTTTAAAAACAAGACAAGCAAAACTTTGTATTCAACAACTTTTAAAAGAATTTGCTTCTGCAATAAGTACCAGTAATGTAAGATACTTGTGTATTTTTTTCCTGTATATTTTTTCATATTTATTATTTTCTTCACATTAAGGAGAAACCTGTTTGGGGAAGAGTGAAAGAAGAGAGTGCAAGTGTGAGTGGAAACATTAATCTAAGCCATTAGCCTTACCACACACACACACACACACACTCCAATCTATCCTCACAGACTTGTTGGGAAAATAGGGAGGGATATTGCGTATGCTTGATACTTTAAATTACACTCTAAGTTACACTTTAAGTTACTTATTGAGTTACTTATAAAAATAATAAAGGTAGGATAAAAATATATATTTATATTGTTCCTTTTGGGGATTCCCTACTGCTGTCCCTATTGGAAATTAACTGTAATGTTGATTTGTGATTAAGTACAATCCTCAACATATTACCATAGTTGGGATCAGAATTTTCATTGCATAGCAAGGTGGTGGGGACATGAATTGTGCTCGATTTTATAACTGTTTTTTTGCCACAGTTTAGTGAATCATATGGTCATTAAGCAAATCCAGCTCTCCATTGACTTTGGTACCGGTAGTTAAGAAGTCACAAATGTTTTTATTTCCTTGGGATGCTCCAACTGTTATGATGCAATGCAAGTGCTCCAATTCTCCAGTGGGTGACTCCGTGATGGGATCGGTGAATGGGCTCCACTCCTCCAATCAGGCAAGCTATCATGTGATTTGAGGGGTGGAACTTCCCCAGGATGCCCTGATCTTTCTTGCCTCAGATTAGGCAAGTCGTTTGGCTCCGCTGAGCCAAATTCTCCTTGGCCTTTCTTAGAGTTTTTTCCTCAGGTAATCATCACTTGTTTTTCCTTCTGACTTTCGGCTCGGCACCATCCACTGCTCCCCCCACCTCATGATTCAGATGCCCTGAACAGTCATCGACTGCTGGGCTTAGCTAGCGGGGACTTACAGCCCTTCCTGGAGACAGTGCAGTTTCCCTTCCCCTGCCAGCCGGTAACCTTGCATGGGCAGGCTTTGCAAAGGGGCAGCCTTCATCTGTAGGGCCTCGTCCCCCAAAAGTGGATTACGGGGGAGGTGCCGCTGGCTTAACTGGACAATCGCAGGAGGATGGCCTGGCTGTGAAGTGGACAGGGTCTCATCCCCCAAATTCTGAGCACAACCTGTGGCCATCCTTAAAATTCCCGCAAGCGGGGAAAAATTTATTCCGGTGGCAGTGGCCATTTTCTCCAACTGCACTCACAAACGGTGCAGAGCTTTGGAGCAGGCCACAGGAGCGCAACGGGACAGGCCTCAGCCTCCCACTCGTGTCTCCAGTCCTCAGGCCCTAGCTGCCTCAAGGCAGATGGAGACCGACACCCGGGTCCAGCGGGCACCGGGACATACCACCTATCTACTTCAAACAGATGAGTGGGGGGCCCTTTCCCCCCTCCCAGCAGGTCGCAGTGGGTACCCAGGGGTGGCTATCTGATTGGGGGGGGTGTTTAATTGAGCTAAGCCATGGTGGGGGGAATTACCAGTGGCTAAGGGGGTCTAGTGAAGATTGGCCCAGCCTCAAGAACACTCAAGCGGGTTCCTCCCCCTTCAGTTAAAAAAAAAAGATGAATGAATCTTCATTGCTTCTCCGGAGCACCATGGCCACTCCTCAGAATTCTTCACCATCTGCCAGCCATTTTGCCTCCCATCTCATGGGAAGAATTCGCCACCACAATGTAGGCCATGATCTAGGCCTCAGTCTCAGCCAGCATGGCACAAGCTTCACGGGCCAACTCGCAGCCATCAGAGCACAAGCACTCCAAACGCCTCTATTCCTCTGGTATCGTGACTGAACCAGAATGCTCCCCAATCCCCCCCCAAGCAACCCAGGGTCACTAAGGCCTCACCACCCTTGGTCTTCCCAGAACCATCCGATGAGGAAGAAGGGGCAGATGCCATTGATGGCCAGTCTCAGGAGGGTCCTCCCTCGGAACATGAGGGGACATCTTCAGAGGGAGAAGAATTCCCCCCTCACAAGCGTACTGGCCATTTATTCGCCCTGGCTTTCTACCCTAAAGTTTTTCAAATCATTGTCTCCCCTCTGGCTCTACATCGGCCTATTGCTGAGGCTATCACCTCCACTGCTCCTTCCTCAGAATACGATGTGGAATCAGTTCTCCCAGTTCTCAGGAACACCGTTCGGGATTTCCCTTGCCCCCCTCATTCCTGAGACTCCTTCACAGAGAGTCGACTTTCCCCACTCACCTCAAATACTCTTAAGATCTATTCCATGAGATTCTACAGGTTCTCAGAGGAACATGCCACTCTGTTCTGTCTACCCATGGTGGATGCCCCTGTGGCAGCCTTAGAATCTCCATCCATACTTCCCTTGGACTTGGAGAGTTTCCCAAAAAACCCACTGGACAAGCCATTGGAGACTTCAGCCAGGAGAGTCTTTGAGGCCTCCTCAGGTGCCCTCAGAGCCTCTGCTTCTGGATCTCTGGCCTGCTGGGCCATGATTCTCTGGTGCCAGCACCTTTGGACAGTTTGACCTCCCCACAGCCGTCCAGGTCGACCTGTGTAAGATAGCCACTACAGCTGCATCTGACACATATAGTGATTCCATGCAACTCTGTAAGAGCCAGGGCCACCTCAGTGGCAATCCGGAGGAGCACATGACTCAGGAATTGGGACATGGACAACTCTGCACTGGGCAAGCATGCCTCCCTCCCCTTTAGGGGGTCCAAGCTTTTCGGCAAGGATCTGGATCCCTTCCTGCTGGAAACCAAGGGAAGGAGAAAGATCCTTCCCACAAGAGCCAAAGCCAGGACTGCCTCCTTCTACTCCTATCAAAGGCAGCCTTTCATTCCTTCTGCCCTCAGGCCTCCCAACCTCCCGCCACCAACTTCCCCAGGGGTCAACGCCCCATCTGGCAACCATGCAGACAGGCCTACAAACCTAAGTACCAACAGCAACCAAGGTCCTTCCCACCCAAGCCAAATACCAAACATCAACAATGACTACCCAACATCATTTTCCCCCACCTGTAAGTGGGCGACTGTCCCTCTTCACCCGCATCTGGGAGATCACCACGGACAAGTGGGTGAGAGATACAGTTTTCCTGAGCTACTCTCGAATTTCGTTCCCTTCCCTGAGAGGGAACTTTCATCCAAGTAAAAACCTCTCAATGTCCCCTAAAACATCTCCTTACTTGTTTGGCAATCCGACATCTGATTTCCATATCGACTATCGAATTGATCCCCTCTCCCCAATAGGGTCGAGGGGTCTATTCTTATTTCTTTACCAAAAAAATCCAGGGACACAAGGTCGATCTTAGACTTGAAGCGGGTCAACTGGTGGCTTACCCGGCTCCACTTCAAGATTGAAATGCTTCACTCCATCCTTATATCCATCTAGGTGGGGGACCACATGGCCTCCTTGGATCTGCAAGAGGCCTACCTTCACATCCCCATCCTTCACAACCACCATCGATTCCTCAGGTTTGCTTATGACGGTTCTCATTACCAGTTCATTACCTTCGGACTGGCCTCAGCACCGAGGGTGTTCTCCAAAATCCTGGTGACAGCCATAGCCTTCCGACATCTCCAAGGAATATCAGCCTTTCCCTTCTTGGACGACATCCTAGTAAAAACCCCGTCTCGACCCCTGGCCCTCTTCCATCTCAACCAGACCATTTCGCTCCTAACTTCCCTAGGTTTCTTGGTCAACTGAGAAAAGAGCTCACTATTGCCCTCATAGTCCATTCTCCATCTGGGGGCGATCATAGACTCATCCTCTTTCCAGGCTTTTCTCTACCCAGAACGACAATCAAAGATTAATTCCCTGTCTGTCACAGTTCTGCAGACCAGCAAACCAGACATCCTTATGTTGGCTCGACTGATAGATATGTTCACATTGTGTCACGACATCATCTCCTGGGGGCGATTCCGTTCGAAGGCCCTACAACACTTCCTGCCGACAGAATTGCCTCTCACCTGCACCTACATGGAGATCTGGATCCCGACTCACATTGGTGGGTTTGCCCTCACACAGTCCTCCAGGGCTTCCCCATCATGATACAAAATCACCTCGTCATCCACACCGACACCAGTCTCCTCGGATGGGTAGCTCATTTAGGCAACACTGCCATGCAAGGTCTCTGGTCTCGGTCGGAGTCCAGACAGAGCATCAACTGTCAAGTTCCCCTGACTGGGGAAATGAGGCAGGATATAAATCTAATCAACTAAACTAAACTAAACTAAACTAAACTAAACTAAACTAAACTAAACTAAACTAAACAAAACTAAACTAAACTAAACTAAACTAAACTAAACTAAACTAAAGCTAAAGCTAAAGCTAAAGCTAAAGCTAAACCTGTTTCTGAAAAGGTAATGTGGGGGCTTCTTGTTTAACCAAGGAAATAGAGTTTGACATCTGGGAGGAAGGAGAGATCTTGTACTATTTGCTTAGATCACTTTCACTTGATAACATCCATCAATGAAGCAGGTCAAGGGCATGAAATTGATCAAATACCAGGATGACTGAATATTCCCCCATGTAATAGGCATTCTGACAATTTTCAAACTCTTCTGTTTTGCTGAGCTACTGAATGCTTTTCCCCCCTCTCCCAATATTGTCTTTTCTGCATGCATGTTTTACTTTTTTTTCAATAGAGGCATATCATATATATTGGGATTTTTTTAAAAAAATAATGGCTTAGGAAATTTCTTCATTTTTGTACTTTGTTTCTAAATGTGGGAAATGTCTTTTTGGCTTTCAAAGTGTCCAAATCTGATGTAACATGAAGCAGAGATTCAAAAGCAAAGAACTGCTTTACTTAAATAGACAACCAGGATTAGAGAGCTGGGGATAAGGTAAGAAAATGAGGAGGTACTATCTTTACCAGATCTTAAATACAAAAATCAAGTGCCTTTTCTTCAAGTGACACTGGATCATATCGAGACTCTTAACACTTGCAATCTTTAAAAGAAAAAAAAACGGATAACCTTACTTATAAGAGCTAGACCTTCTGTTAAAGTTTCATAATTAAAATTCGTGTTGTACAGAAAAATTCTCCTGCACTTTAAATTTGCTTTTGGAATTTCTTTCAAAGGAGACAGAATTTGGTGTGAAATGGAATGTGATGGTTTTGCACTAATTGGCCAAGAAGTAGATGTGAATGTCCTGTCATTTATGATACCACCATCCTTGCACTAGCCTGATATCAGCTTGACTTTTCATGCTTGAATAAAATCTGTAAGAATTTAATCATGAAGTGATTTTTCCCATGGGCTTTTTAAAGGAAAGTGTGAATAGCAAGGAGACCCAGGGAACAAGGAAAAGCTGTATAACAGAAAACAATCAGCAATGGTGCCTTCTGCCTTTTCTAACAATAACAAAAGCTTATTATATTGAAATTACCAAAAGAAATTAGAAATTCCCCAAAGGAGAACAAAAGCCCATACGAGAAACTGCAAAGCAAATTTTCACACAGCATTAATTAAAATAGACAAACATTGACCTCCAAGATTTCTATTTGTACCTGTGGTGCCTAACATCCCATATTTTGATGGTGCTTATATGGTATTTTGAGCCAACTATATTTTAAGCTTCCATTTAAGCTTCCATAGAGCCTGGGTGGCACAGTGGTTAAATGCAGTACTGCAGATTTGTTGTTAGCAGTTTGGCAGATCGAATCTCACAAGGCTCAAGGTTGACTCAGCCTTCCATCCTTCTGAGGTCGGTAAAAT
>JANHGC010003380.1:26757-38390 GCA_027560395.1 Boaedon fuliginosus
CCAACAATCTGGGTCCTCATTTCACCGACCTTAGAAAGGATGGAAGGCTGAGTCAACCTTGAGCCTGGGGATTCGATTTGACAACATGCTGACCAAGTCAACAGAGTGCGGTGCTGCATTTAACCACTGTGCCAACAAGGCTCTTTTATTTTATTTTATTCAACAAAGTTCTCATTGCAGTGAGATATTCAAAAGAAATTTGCAAATCACTGGGAATATACTGTTTCATAATTAACATTTTTTAAATTAGTGTAATACAACTGCCAAAGTCTATTGAGACGTCAGATAGCCAAATTGCTATTTTGCATTACAGGCCAGATCTTGTCATCTTAACAAAAGCCACACAAGTTACTGTCAATAAAAACATCAGATTTACAAAACGCAGCATGTTGCTATTATGTTCTGTTGCATAGTCCATCCATGCTGTATTGTGGTCACTATAGGATATAATAAAAACTTGCTTAATTGTAGTTTATGGCAATTAGTGAAATCTGCGAATTGATTTAGATACACAAAAAGAAGTTACACAGGATCGATTTTTGTTTTCATGTGTTCGGTAACTCCTAGGAAGAACAATTTAACGTTAGTCTAAATTAATTCAGAATCCCTACGGGGTCTACAGTATAGATTAATAACAATGCAGCTTTTGAAAAAAAATTGCTGGTTCCCAAAGGAGTTGCTCTCATCAACCCCAACTAGATTGTGAATGCCCCGATACATCGCTATCTTTACAGCGGGATAAACTCTCCGCCCATTTCGCTAGATTAGGCTCTAATCTCTTGTTTTAGGGACACTAGTAGCCGGAACCAGTCAAAAGAAAGGCTGACAGGGAAGCGGGGGGGGGACCTCCATCTTAAGCGCAACGCAACCCTTAGGCCAGGGGTCTCCAACCTTAGCAACTTTAAGCCTGGCGGACTTCAACTCCCAGAAGTCCTCCAGGCTTAAAGGTGCCAAGGTTGGAGACCCGCGCTTCAGGCCGTTTCCTTCCTAGTTGTGGGGCCTCCAGCAAGCAGAGCCAAAGAGGAGGCGGTGCCTTTTCCGGAGCTGCGTGCGCAGCCATCCGCGCTTGCAGCGTCATCCTGAGGGGCCGGTTTGAATAAGACCCCGAGGGAGGGAGGGAGGGAAGGAGGAAGCCGCGCTGCTAGAGCTCCGTCTTGGGTCTTGAGCTCGCTCCCCTCGCTTGCTTAACCCGCCAGCCATGCCGCTTTTCACAGGTGAGTCTGGCCAGCAGCCTCTCGCGAATGCGGGACTCCTGCCCGCCTCCCTCCCGAGGGCCTAGCTCGGCTTCCCCCCACTCGGGCCTCCCCGAGCTGGACGGGGTCTTTGCGCTCTCCTGCCCTTAGCTGAGGCAGGGTACTGGCGGGGAGGGAAGAAGTCCGGGCGACCGGATCCCTCCTCCTCCTCCTCCTGCTGCTGAGCTCTCCGGCCCCCAGAGCAGGGCTTTGCCGAAGGAAGGCCGGGGGAGACGGCACGTTTTTCTTGCCGCCCATGTCAAGGATGGGGCGCCCCTGGATGGTGAAAGGTGGACAACATCTACGGAGAGGAAAAGGCGAGGAGAAAACGAGGCTGCCCGAGGCGTGGTTGGTTGTGGGTGTGCAATCTCAACCTCGCACAGGCCTTGGTTTTGCTGGGTGGTTTTGAATAGTACTCGCCCGGATTTTCTTTGGAGCAAACCTGCAAAATGTGGCACTTGAACAGAGTAATTAAAAAAAAAAAAATTTCCACGCTGACAATTATGAGTGCATTTCAAGATTATTAGCAAGGGCCATATATTTAACAAAATAGGGAAATTGATCTGATGTAAGTTATATACAGCAGTGAGAAAACCTAAGTACTTCCGTCGTTGGGATATTCCAGGGACTTGTCATTCTCGTTTAATATTTGTGCTCTTGCTTTGTAAAAAGTAAAGATGAATTTCTATCATAAAAATAGCGATGATGCTGTAGTTGCGACCTAATGCATTTGTTATTCCCAAACTATAGGTAATCCTCAACATATAACCATTTGTTTAGTGACCATTTGAAGTTACAGCAGCATTGAAAAAGGTGACTTAGGACCATTATTCACTGTTAGGGCCATTGCAGCTTCCCCAGGGTCATGTGATCAAAAATTCAGATGCTTGGCAGCTGAATTCATATTTATTATGATTGCAGTCTCCCAGGTTATTGTGGTCGCCTTCTGAGGGCTTTTGACAAAAATCGATGGTGAAAACAGATTCACTTAACACATTTATTACTAACTTAACTCTAGAGATTCGCTTAAAACTGTGGCAAGAAAGGTCATAAAATGGGGTAAACTCACTTAGCAGCTTCTTGTTTAGCAACAAATTCTGGGCTCAGTTGTGGTTACAAGTTGAGACTATTTGTACTTGTAAATTCCAATAGTCTAACTTTTGCTTTATCAGGTATGTTATTGGGCATAATAAACAACATAGTCTCCCAGACAAGGAAGAGTGTAAAATGAGGGAAGGCTTATTTAGAGAATCAATACTGTGTATAGCCTGCAATGAATTCTACTACCTATAGGAAAGGAAGCAAGCAATCATATTTCAAAGCTGGTTTTCAAAAGATCAAATAGGTCCTGGAACAGAATAGAGTGTTCACATAGAGCAGGGCTGTCAAACTTGTGGCCCATAGGCCAGATGCATCATGCGCTGGCCACACCCAGTTTAGCAAAGGGAGGAAACGGTGATACGTCATGTGATGACGCCATGACGATGCAAGTTTGACACCCCTGACATAGAGTGTTGATTTCCCACAGAACTGTGACGGATGAGAAGCATAAAAGAAAGAAAAGGGATTGTATTAACTCCATGTTTCAACTCCTATACAGCCAAATGTTACCCATGTAGAATGTAGGAATAGCATATGATGCATGCTTCCTTAGAAATTGGTGTTATCAGTTTTAACAATATGTTGTATGAATGTAAACTTGGTATTTCAGCAAAGACTCCTCTTGTTAGAAGTTGCAGAATATTCATGTCTGTTGATAGTATAGCCATTCGGGAGTATAGCCAAAACTGAAGTATAATTTTTAAGAAAGGCATTCTTAATACAAGTATGTATGACTTTATTGTTTATAATTTATGTGTCTAATAATTGTTGTCAAATCTGGAGTTATGCATAATATGTCTCATTTTTAGTATTAATTTTATTAGCAGTGTTGGTATTCTACCTCAAATCCTTGTTTTCCAGTTAATGTAAAATGGGGCAAAGAAAAATTCGATGGAGTGGAGCTGAATACAGATGAACCTCCAATGGTATTCAAAGCACAGCTTTTTGCTTTGACTGGAGTTCAGCCTGACAGACAGAAAGTGATGGTGAAAGGTGGAACTTTAAAGGTAGAGTTAGATAATATTTTATCACACACTTGCTGTTGTATGTTTTACACATGTAATGTATTAAGGCAATAATGAACATATCAGCATAATTTGATATTCTGTTAGAATTTATGAATTTAATATAATATCAAATTATTTTTGTACATTTTCTGAGGAATTTTTGGCCTTCGGTATGAGATCTAACTACCTTTGGTGATTTCCTCTTTAGCTATTGATGTATTTGTTGAATCTGTTGAGTCATCTTACTTTTATTGGGAAAAGTTTAAATTTATTTTCTTTTTTTCAAATAGGATGATGATTGGGGTAATATCAAAATAAAAAGTGTAAGTATTACGTGGTCACATTAGATATTTATAATGGTTTGGATGGTTTCTATGCATAATAGCTTCATAGAGCAGGGTTTACCTCTTTGTTGCCTCAATTGGGAATGATTCAAAGTATGTGATTGGGAATGGGCAACAGTAGGAGGAGGATTCAGTGGGCAGATTGTGTCTTTTTAAATTCTAAGTCTACAGTTATAAAGAGTTAAATACTGCTTTTAGTACTGTAACATATTTACATGTATTTAACATCTTTTTGGAGATAATCAAAATGAAAAATGAGAACCCAAATGTGATTGCTGATTATTTGGTTTTCGTAGTAGGGGAACTACTAGAAAAAAGAGGAGTAACTTTTCAGCAAGTTAAGGGTATGGTAAACACCTTGGTTCCTTAAGGAACAGAAAGGTATATATTAATACTTTGCATTGTTTTTCAAAAGGTAATAAAATAATCATAACTTAAATTTGCATGTGCCACAATACTCTTTTAACGTAAAAAAAAGAATCAAAACTGCTTTTGAACTTCATTTTAAAACTAACTACTTGAAGACTAATGTATGTGATTATATTGAATTTTTAGAGCATCTGCTGATAAACTTGTTTTACCTTTTCAATAGGGGATGACCTTATTAATGATGGGTTCTGCTGACGCACTTCCTGAAGAACCAGTAGCCCGGCCTGTCTTTGTTGAAGATATGACAGAAGAACAGTTAGCCTCAGCAGTAAGCCTTTCTTCTCATTATGTTCACAGTTTTGAATGTTGAGAAATGTATTACTTCAAATTTAGTGAGAAGTAATATATTATATATAATAGAGATCCACTTTGGGGTAGTTGTGCAAGCATCAGGCCAGAAACCCTGAATTCTAGTCTCACCTGAGCATAAAGCCAGCTGGGTGACTGGTCACTTTCTCTCGGTTCTAAGAAGCAGCAATGTCAAATCACTTCACAAAAACTGCCTAGAAAAGTGAGAATAAGACATGGTTGGGAAAGAAATCTATATTATAAACATACTTAGTTTTCAAACCAGAAACTGAGGTCCTAAATTGAAAAAAACATTGTTTTTCTCAAACAGTGCCTGTCTTTGCTTTTTTTTGAGTGAATTGAATTTTAAATCATTGCCATTTGCTGAATGTAAGTAAGCCCTTGTATTGGTAACTCTTTTGATTTGAACTAAATGGCTTATGCACATAAGCAAATAACTTTTCAAAGGAAATATGATTTTGCCCAGGTTTTTTGGCTAGGGTAGTTAAAGCCTTCCGAGTTATATATGTATTTTTCATTGTTTTGTTAACTTTTTGCTCCTTTGTTTTTATTGTTTTTATTATGTGCTTTATTATTTGTTTGTCTTTTTGTGAACTACCCAGTCACTGGGAGGTGTATACATACATCCAAATTGCTGAGTAATTCTGATTGTTTTGAAATATAACAATTTAAAATTGCTAAACAAAATAATAACTAGCTAAACAAACATTAAAAATTCAAAAGAATAAAGTATTCTTTCCCTTTTTTCAAAAAAGGATTGATATATGTGGACCGTGAACAGGCAGCTTAATTCTGGAAAACATGATCTTTCAGATATTTCTGGATAGTCTTCAAAGTATGTTGGAGTCAGCTGGCCTCCAAATTAAATAAATAAAATAATAGTCCAAATGAGATAAAACTAAGGGCAGATATCATTGTAGCCAAATGCAGTATTTTTGGAATTGGTACAAATACTATGTTCAGTAAAGAAAGGTCATGCTCAAAAAAACATTTCTATAAATACAGTACTTAATATAAAGCAAACTTTTTGATATTTCTGTGACAGATGGAATTGCCATGTGGCTTAACAAATCTTGGGAATACTTGTTATATGAATGCTACAGTTCAGTGTATTCGCTCTGTGCCAGAATTGAAAGAAGCTCTTAAGAGGTAGGTATCACAACTACAAATAAAATGCTGTTAATTCTATTCACTGAATCACTGCAGTTATTCAGTTAGTAACATGGTCGTAAAGTGAATCTGGCTTCCCTATTGACTGCTTGTCAGAAGGTCACAATGATGATCATATAACCCTGGGATACTGTAACTGCCAGTTGCCAAGTGTCCAAATTTTGATCATATGACCATGGGAATGCTGCAATGGTCATGTGCAAAAAATGGCCATAACTCACCTTTTTCAGTACCATTGTAACTTTGAACGGTCACTAAATGAAAAATTTGAAGTCGAAGGCTACCTATACTTTGTGTGATAATAAATGAATGGTTGAACTATTAATATAATGCTATGATTGAATGTATCATTGCTTATATGAAGGCATGATCTACGTTTGGTGCAAAAAATTAGGCACTCTTGGTCAATCATATCTTTCAGTGAAACCTTAAAACAACTAAAACTAGTATAGTCTACATATATCAAAGTTAATATATCTTTCTCCAAATTTGAGTATGCACTTTCTATTTATGTGCAGTTAAAGTGCTTCCAAACTGTAAGAATTCCAAATAATCTTGGTTTTGTAGTCAGACTTAACAGTTTTCTTGGTTGTGGTCAAAATTTCACAGATGAATCTTAGGTTCCAGATAAAAGCCATTTTAACTTTATTTCGCTATTGAGTTGATTCTAAGGCCAAACTAACGATATGTTTGAAACGTTTTAGGTATGCTGGTGCCTTAAGAGCTTCAGGAGAGATGGCCTCTGCTCAGTATATTACTGCAGGTTTGTATTTAAAGAGCAAAATAGAGTTTTCTGATATTTATCTACTCCAGATAAAATGGCCAGACTGTTGCTCAGAAGATACTTTGTGTTTTTCGTAGCACAATTTAAAGTATTTTATAGATTTTGAGTTTTAGTTACCACCTTTTGAATTGTAGCCAAATATTGATCATTAAAAAAAAAAATCCTTTTGAAATTTGCAGCTTTTTAAAATACAGAAATACTTGGAACACTGGAAAATGAGTGCTGCTTGTTTACTTTATTACCCTTGACTAGGATATTATGATTTATGCCATTTCATTTAAGAAAAAACAAATCAGGAACAGTCAGCTATTGAATATGCTGTTATCAGATTTTGGGACGGTATGTTCATTGGCTACTCTGTAGAATTGCTTATGTTCCTCCTTATTT
The DNA here is from genome assembly GCA_027560395.1 of Boaedon fuliginosus. Taxonomy (NCBI): domain Eukaryota; kingdom Metazoa; phylum Chordata; class Lepidosauria; order Squamata; family Lamprophiidae; genus Boaedon; species Boaedon fuliginosus. Next base: position 33,521 of record JANHGC010003380.1, read on the forward strand.
GGCACTGCTCTAGCTATATCTCTGATTAGTTGTTTGTGAGCTTAAACTTGCCCAATCTGTTTGTTCATTCTTGCAGTGTAATGTTAACAAAAATGTACAGGGAAACATTGTTTTCTCTGTCAAATTGTTGAAATCTTGCTACATTACAATGCAACTTTCAGCACAGCCTTAAAGAACCAGAAGTCAGTTGCCCATACAGAACTTATTATTAGATGAAGGGCTAAATGTAATTGCTAACGGGAATATATATACATTTGTTTGATATATATCATGTTGTGGCCTTATTCTGGATTGGATAAGAACTAAGTCAGATATGTGATTATAATTAACTTCCTATATTAGTTTTACAGTACATGTAGTTCTCAATTGACGACCCATCACTGGTAGAAGTTACATTGAATCTTAAACAGACTTATGTCCTGAATTCAAAATTGCGACATCTCCTTCCCACGCCCCCTCCAGAAATCATGTGACCATATTTAATGTGTTTCCTTAATGACTACCGTGTTCACTTGACCACTGCAAAAAAGATTGCCAAATTGGGCAGGGTCATGTGATGACCTGCTTTATAACCATCACAAGTTATGACCACAATTGCAGGCTCAGTGATAGTTGTAAAGTGCCAACTACCTGTACATTGTTATTGGCCTATTAATTGCACTTCGTTCTATTAGAGCAGGGGATGGCAACCTTAAACACTCAAAGAGCCACTTAGGCCCATTTCCCACAGAAAACAAAACACTGGGAGCTAACTCGACATCACTCACTCCCACCCAGTCACATGATCCCCCCAGCCACGCCTACCCAGGTTTTGTGGCTCCCCCTGTTTTATATGGGAAATAAGTATCTCCCTCTCTCTGTCTCTCTCCCTCCCTATCTCCCTCTCTCACTTCTCTTTCTCTCATCTCTGTCTTTTTTTCTCTATCTCCTCCTCCCTCCTCTCATTTTTCTCTTTCTCTCATCTCTTTTTCTCTCTCTCCCTATCTCCCTTTCAATTCTCTTTCTTTCTCTTTCTCATCTCTCTTTTTCTCTGTCTCCCTCCCTCTCTCATCTCTCTTTCTCTCCTCTCTCTCTTTCTCTTTTTCTCTCTTTCTCACTCTTCCTCTCATTCCCAACTCTCACTCATCTCTCTTTCTCTCTCTCTTTCTTTCTCTCCCTTGCTGTCTCCCTCCCACTGCACTCTCCACCTGTACTTCCTAACCCACACACCCAGGGAATAACTAAGGAAATTCGACTACATTCTGTCTGTTTCTGGAAAGATACAAAAATAAACCTTGCATTGCAAAAGGAGTGACTGTCAGGCTGTAGATCACCCCACACACTTCAGAGAAGCATCATCCCAAGGAGCAGCACACTCACACATGCATGCGTATGCATCCTGCAACTTGGTCCAAAGTGGCTGGAAAATATAGTCCCTGGGAGCCCCCAAAGACACTTCGCAGGCAAAATATGGGATGGAACTCCACTCCCCACATTACCAAGGCAGCGTTCCCTGAATCCTTGAAAAACTGGGCAAGCTGGAGAGAGGAGAGCAGACAGAGCCAAATCTGTCTCCCTCTCTCTGTCTCTCTCTTGCTGCCTGACTGGTGGGAAACAGCCAGCGGCTACTTCTGGCTTTGTTGGTGCTGGATGTGTGACCTGTTCTCTGCCCTGAGAGAGAGAGAGAGTTGCCAGGGGTGAATGGGGCAAGGGGGCATTGTGTTGTAATGGGCTCCAGGAGGAGGAGGGGATCCAGTCTCCCCCATTGTGAAGCGCGCTTTTGCTGTGCTGCACAAGGTGCAAGAGCAGCAGACAGGCCATGGCGGGGGTATTGGGTCTTACCCCCACACTACGCCAAAGGAAAGCCAGCCGGGCTTCTCCTTCCCTTCTCCCTGCTCCCTTCCCCCCACTCAATCCTACTTTGGGACAGAGGAATGCATGCGGGAAACCCATGTTGTTGATGTTGGAGTGCGTCTTCTGACCTTCTGGTTCTCGCCTGTAATCCTCCACACTCCTCTAGACCCAGCTTGCTGAGGGGGGGAAGCAGCCCTGACCCCTCTGCTGCCCCCACCCATGGCCCCAGCCATCACTGCCCGGGGAAGGCACAGGAAAAGAAAGTAATCAGAAATAGGTCTCGCTGGGATTAGGGAAGGCACAGGCAACAGAAAGCAATGCTATTCAAAGGCAGCAACTCGTATTGAATGAAGTGCCAAACAGCGTCCCGCTGTGAGAGCTGGGCCATACCTCTCCGCTGTCCAACTTGCCAATGGGGGCACTTCTGTTGGGCCATCTCCCCCTCCTGCTTGCTTGTTGTGCTTGGCGCTTGGTGGAGGAGTGCTTCCCGACATTGCCCCCTTCTTTCTTTTGGCCCTGAGATGAGGGAAGAGGAGGACCAGGCTTGGGGTTTGCCCCCATCCCCCAAGATCCGCCCCCACCGTTCTCTCTCAGCCCTCTTTGCTAGCAGCAACAGCAAATGTACTATGAGGATGGCGGAATGTTGTTACCGCGTAAAGGCAAGTGCAGGGGTGTGTCACTCTCGCACTAAAGCTCCAGCCATGCCATCCTTGCGACGGAGCCACAGCAGAGGGTCCAAAGAGCTGTATGAGGCTCTGGGGCTGCAGGTAGCTGATCCCCGCATTACTTTACTTTGAAAGTAGATTGAAATGACTCACTTTAGTAATGTACAATTGAAGCTGCACCTATTATATGCAGTCGTGGCTTAGTGTTAAATGACTTACATAAAATAAATATTTAAGATAAGCAGCAACTGTTCAGATTTGCATGATACTGAATAAGAAGGATTAATACCTTGGAGTTCTGGTCATTGCAACATCCCTGCTGTCATGATTAAGATTTTTGATGTTCCCTGCCAGTTTTCCATGAGAAAAGTCATTGGGAAAGCCAGTAGGAATTTGGAGGTTGCAATCACTGGAGGTCCTTTCTTAATGGCTTAATAGTCCTCACTTAACGACAACCAGGACTGCCGCAATTAAAATTGCTAACTGACATGGTCACGTGACATACTTTTATTATGGCATTGCTTAACAGCAGCAGTTTTTGTTGCAATAGCTGCACTAATAATAAAACTTCTCCACGATCCAATATTTCATTTGCATGATATAATCAATTGTACAATATTTTTTAAATAGACTGATAGTGCATTTGTATATTTAAATAGCCATTGCTACAAAATATAATTGTATTGGGCATGAGATAAAGAGTTTGCATGTGAGAAATATGCTGCATTTATTACACTACCTTGCATTTCTATGAAATTTATTGGTTCATTTATTTATTTTAATTTTTAAGCTTTAAGAGATTTATTTGATTCTATGGACAAAACTTCCTCCAGTATCCCTCCCATCATTCTTCTCCAGTTTTTACATATGGCCTTTCCTCAGTTTGCAGAGAAAGGAGATCAAGGCCAATATCTTCAACAGGTAGTTACTTTTTAATTTCCTTTTTGTAGGCTGCATATTTTATGTAAAAATGTATCTTTGGTTTTACCATTTCCGTAAAGGTAATCAATACCTATATTTGTATGTTTCTTTAGCAGCTGCTCATCCCAGCTGCTGAAGAAAACATTTTAGAATAAACATAATGTAAGAAAGCGTTTCTCATTTGTTTATATATGTACCTGTGTGCATACACGTTTGTGTTTTTAGATGATGTGTATATGATACATGCTTAAAGTATATTTTTGTTGGATTCCCATGATCTAATTTTATCTTTATCTTATTCCTTAGGATGCCAATGAATGCTGGGTACAAATGATGCGAGTACTGCAGCAGAAATTAGAAGGTATAGAAGGTGATGCAGTAATGGAAGTAAGTCTTTGCTATATGGAAATAACTAATTCGGGAGACTAATTCGGGGCTGTAGCTGTAGCAGAGTTTTTACAGTCAATAATGTTAGCAATATTTAACAGCAATAAAAGTATGATTTGATTGCAAGTAAGTTGCTGAAAGTGCTAAATCAGGAGTTAATCTTTTTATTCCATGGAACTTTTTGAGAATCTGAAACCTGTGGATGTCTTCTCTGAAAAAATATAAATTCATAAAAGAAAATTGCATCCAGTCTTAACAAGCTTCCACTTAACAGCCACAATAACTTATTAGAGTCAGAAGTTAATATGCAGTGAGTTAAAATAGATATATATATATAATATCAAGAGTATTCAGGGTATGGGAAAACAACATTGTGAAAAATTCCAAAGGGATCTCTTTAAATTGGGTTAAATTAAATGACGAATCCGGTTCAGTATAAATAAAAAATTCTATACTGGGGCAAATAAGTTCCATACAACAAAAGATTTGAATATTTGGGACTCTCTGTCTTAGAAAAAATATGACCAAGTAAGGAGGTGTGCAAGATGTGTGAAAAGATGCTTGCTGTGAAAAGAATGGATAGGGAAAATTTTTTCTTCTCAAAATGCTAAGACTGTGGGCAGGGGTGGGATTCAAATTTTTTAACTGGTTCTGTGGGCATGGCTTAGTTGTGGGTGTGGCTAGGTGGTCGTGTGATGGGTGGTCGGTCCGTCCAGTCACATGGCCACCTAGCCATGCCCACCCAGTCACATGACCACCTAGCCATGCCCACAGCTAAGCCACATGCACAACTAGGCTCTGGGGATCATTGGGCTGGGTAGTACGGTGGCGCTGCGAAGAAGGAGCCTCTGGTTGCACTTTGGAGAGGCTCTCCATTGGAGAGACTCTTTCTTTGCAGCGCCGCTGTGCTATTCCCCCCCAATGATCCCCGGAGCCTGAAAAATGCACATGGAGGCTCCCTCTTCGCAGCACCATTGCACTACACCCCCAATGATCCCTGGAGCCTAAAGTGTAAACAGAGAGGTGCTGCGAAGAGGGGGCCTCTCTGTTTACACTTTAGGCTC
>JANHGC010003380.1:104238-124715 GCA_027560395.1 Boaedon fuliginosus
TGGATTTTATATTGTAACTGACTGTTTTAATCTGTTGTTAGCCGCCTCGAGTTCCCCCTGACCAGGGAAATGAGGCGAGGTATAAATCAAATCAAATCAAATAAATAAATAAATAAATATTTTTTTCTCAATTTTAAAATGAGTTTTTTCTATCACTTTTATTTTAACTTCTAGTTTTATATTTTTAGTTAACAATTTTTCCCTCTGATTATTAATTTTAAAAACTGCTAATATACCAAAGTCCTTTAATTTTCCATTAATGCTTCAACTCCCTCTAGTGGATCTTCTAAAATCAACACCAAATCTTCCACAAATGTCCTTAATTTATAACAATATCAATGCAGCTTGTTTGTCATTATGTTTAAAATATTCTGGAATATTCAAATATTTCTAATATTATCTTACTGTTGTAGTTTAGATAAAAATCCATGTTGAGCTTCATTCAATAATGATATGGGTTGATGGTTTCTTGTTAAAACAAAATCTTGTCCCTCTTTAGCATTAATGTTATATTATCAGGAATCTTTCCATTCTGCAAAACAATATTCATCATTCGTTGTAAAGGTTTTTAAAACTCATCTTCAAAACATTTTTAATAAGATCCCGCAATCCATCTAGGCTAGGCACATTTTCAATTTTAGTCTTTTGGATAGCTGCGCATAGCTCCCTTATTATTATAATTCCATTTAAAATTTGTCTCTGATTGTCTGTAGTCTTTAATAAATTCTATTTGTGCAAGTATTCATCCACTTTTTTCTGAAGAAGCTTCTTTACATCTGTATAAAGTAATCTAATACTGATTAAATGTTTTTCACATATTTATATCTACTATTATGGTGTTCCCGTCTTGTAACTTTAATATCATTTCTTTTCTTTTTCTGTTTGCAACTTGTATGACAATCATCTCCTTGATTTACTTTCAAATTCAAAATTACTTTGTTTTGTATAGTTTATAGTCACCTGTCTCACTGTAAATATACATAATTGTCATCCCTGGAGTTGAATTTTTCTTCCGCCTTTTTGGTTTCATCCAAAACCATTTGTATTTTCTGTTGCCTTTTCTTTTTAAATCCACTATAGCATTGTATAAAATATTATATTACAAAAATTTTACTTGCATCCCAAACCATCCTTGCTTCTATGTCTTTAGTAAGATTTTTTTTTAAAAAAAAAATCCCCTTAATTTCTTTTTACACCATCATTTCTCTTATCCAATAACGCCAAATTTCCCAAATCCTCCTGTTTTCCTATTTCCAACTTCTGTCTTACTTTCCAAAACTTCTACTTTGTCAGTAATTTGTTTTGAACAGTTGCCCTACAGATTCTTTAGTTTTGTTACGTTTTTCTTTCAGATTTTTTTTCATCCTTGTAAATAATACCATTTCCTTTTTAACTGCATTTTTTTTACTAAATTGTGGGATGATTGGTGCTCTCCAGGCTTGGTGGTTTCCTTGCAGATGCTTTATTACCAAACTGGGTAACATCATCAATGCTACCAAATGGCTTTTGGTAATGCTTTTACCAAATTCTTCTAAATTCCCTGCCCCTCTGCATTTCAAAAAGAAGCCACTCACTAAGAGCTTTTGATTTTCACTGCAATTAGAAATATCTCTTTTTCACTGTAAAGCAATTAAATCATAAAGTGATTAAGAAGGCTTTTATAATTCAATTTCCATGAAGGCTGAACAGCAGTTTAGGATACAATGTAAAGCCTTCAGCTCTCAAGCTACTTGAACCACAATCATCCACAGACCAGTCACAAGAAACTAAATTCCTGCAGTTTCCTTGCAAGAAACCGGGAGCAGCAGTAGACCATTTTCCAGTTTCTCTTTCCTCCAGAGAAATTTCTATCTGCCAGAACCGTGGGCTAGCTGGCAATTCCACTGCTGTGTGGCCTTTGCTTGAAGAACCATTTGCAGACATCTAATTGGCCATAACACTTCACTCGGAAGCCTACTGGGTGTATTTTTTTAAAAAATAAATCAATATTTTATTTAAGAACTTTATATTTTTCCATTAACAAAGTATATTTTTGTGTTCATTCCCACTGAGCTAAGAGTTTAATGAGACATACATAATATAAACAGAAGAAAACTTACTATGGAAACAGAGAACATTTATGCCTGATTTGTCTCCTGTTTTACTTAACAACGTTCTCTCCTATTTTAAAGAAATAGCTGTCTGTGAAAATGCTCTGAGGTTCCACCTGAAGAGCTTTTCCATTTAATTTCATTTTAAATCTATCACAAACAAATTTTCAAACTTTATTTATCTATTTCAGAAATTTGAATCTTAAACATAACTGTGGGCAGTTCACATATTGCCCCTCAAGAGTTAATATCTGGAAATCTAGAAAATGGTCATTTGATCAGAGTCCTCCTCACACTATGTGTATTGCAATACTACTTAAACTATAATAATTATTTTAAATGTGAATATATAAATAAAAATAGGTGAATATTTGAGCAATTATAAAAATAACATTCCCTCCAAATTCCAACAATTGGCTGTTATAGAGACAGGATAAAGATTCCAATTAATCTTTGCCAATAAAGCCATTTCAATGACCATGACTTGGAGCACAAAGTCCTCCCAGTGCTGTGTGTATCTAGCTGGATGTCTCAAATTAAATATGGGGTTGGGGGGAGATGACTGGCCATGGATTGCTTAACAGCTGCTTTTGCCATGTACAAAAGACTGTGGGAGAGGGAACTCTGCTTTTGGCTGCCGAACCCCAGATGCTTGTGAATTAAACAGTTAAACTCCTCACTTACTGAATGGCAGGAGAAGATCTGGAATCACTACCCCTCCCTCCCTTCCTCTCACAAATGTTATTTAAATGCATAGGAATTCATAAGATGCAGCTCATTTCATCAGATGCATAGTGGCTTGAGCAATGTAAAATGTATTAGTTGTGAATGAAAGATCGGATGATTAGACAGACAGACAGACAGACAGACAGACAATGTATGAAACTTTTTTTGTTCCTTTTGGTTTTTTATTATTGTAAACACAGTAACCATTTAAAAAAAATAAAAACAAGATGTATTACTTGGAAAAGGTGCCATGAAACTTCTGTTTTTGGGAAGGAAGGGCTAGCATAAAGTATAACATCTCTTCTATAACATCAGCGTTTCAAAAAATTATCTTCTCACTGAGAGAAAACTGGTTAAGAAGCAATCTCAGGAGAAGGTGGAAGAAGCAAAAATCAAAATTGATTGTACTACTGGATGTTATTGGTCCTATTGACTAATATTTATTATATTCTTGAATATTATGTTTCATGTACTTCAGATGCAACTGGGAGTTATAATGTCACACTAGCAATTATTGGGTGAACTTTCTGACCACATTTATTTTTCATAGTGTGTTTTGCCTAACCATACCAAAATTTTGGGTTATAGAACAATGCAAACAGGTTTTAAACCAGCATTTTCCTTATTAGTACCCAATGAATACTGATTTCATGTTGCAGGAAGACATACTTGCTTAGAGGTTAAAATAAACTTTCTAGTAAATAATCTCTAGCACTGCAGAATCATACACAATTTATTTTCTACTTCATATAGAGTATAAACAAACTGTTGTCTGCAGGTAGAAGAGAGGTGCTACTTTGTATCTAGGATTGATAGTTTTTTTGAGCATCGGCTTACAGCCATAAAAAAGTCTTTTAGAATTGATATCCTAATGTGGTCTACTTGGTAGGGCTGACAAAAAGCTGTTAAAGAATTACAGCATTAACCTTTTAAATCAATGACTCTTAGAGTGTGATTGACAAGTTGATAGATCACTGGTGGTCTACCAAGAGTCTACTCCAGTCTCCCACAGGTATGGGCTAGAGTCCACTTTCTCCCTGAATGGCAAGAATGAATAGGTTGCTGGCTGTAAAGCGGTTACCAACCACAAATGGTAATAAAAGTAGAACATAAATATTAACATTAAGTATAGAGATAAATGAACAGGTTTCAAATGGAGATATTGACTAAGTTTGCATGGAATATATTTTTACACAAACTCATAAAAAAGGAAATGTGACGATTATGCAAAAATAGAATTTAACAATTTGGAGATTTCCACTTGTCCCTAACTCCTTACTCCTTAAGACATTCTTAAGATGAATATTGAATTAAGTAAAAATGTAATGATCATTAAGAATTTTAACATGTGAACCCTATGTAACACGAAGTCCGATGTTGGACAATTTTTTTAAATGTTTAAAGAAAATTTTTTTTAAAAATCTTTTTTGAAAAAAAAAAGACATTCTTGACCAGCAAATTTATGCTAAGAGTTTTTATTATATGCCATGACTATATAAAATAATTGATGTAGTCCAAAATAATTATCAAAGAATAATTTAGGGATGTTTAATTAGACAGTCTCTGCATTTTCTGAATATTTAGTGGTTTCCATGTAAGAAAATGTGAGAAACACAGAGGGTGGGGAAGTTCTAGTTTATAGGATGTTAATCAACAATATTTTGTGAGACAGCATGGCACAAATGCTGTAAAAAGTCTTTGGTTTGCATAACTGAGGAGGTTCATTTTAAGTGAAATTATGAAGAAATGTTAGAAAGTCTGATGAGAATGGAAAGGAATTTCTGCATTTTAAAATATACTGAATTATGGAATTTAATTCCTCTTGATAGTTTACATATGAAGTTAAAATGCTTCAATAGATTGTGAAGAACCAACTTTTTACATGAAATAAAATGTACTTTCAAAACTTTATGAGATTGGATAAAAACAAACTCATATTTATCAGTTTTTTTAACCTGTATATTTTTAGGAAAAGGGAGATATTTTTTCTTGAATATTCTCCTTTTATCCTAATGCTTACCTAAATACCAAAAACAGTTGTAACTGGAATATACCATGCTTACTAAAATCAGACCCCACTACTGCACTTTCCTACCTTTTATTTTTTTAAAGCACACTTCACATCTGCTTGTTATCAGTAGCTATCTCACAGCATGCTTCTGAATCATTTTGAAAATTCAAACCATATGCTGAGCCTGCTGAGGAATTAGCCATGACTGGGCTATTTACAGGACCTCTATGACCTGAAACAACACCAGATGAAGGAGAAAAAATGACCAGAATTTTCTTTCATGGGTTTCCCCCACACTGTCACATTTAATTACTTCTCAGCTTTTTAACTTTCTCTCTCATGGGCGCTCTGTGTATATGTTGGGTATCAGGGTGTATGCCATAAAACTGCAAAGAGTTTCTCTGCCATGCAGTCATTAAATAAAGTTTAGAAAGCTTGTCAATCACTCCTACTGCCTTCTGTTCAGATAGCTAAGCTCTTAAAAGCCATGAATTAATTTTACCTTACATTTCTCTTGGTCTGAAGTGACAGGTGGGGTCCAAATATGTGTTTTCACATACCTATCAATTTCACCAATAATTCCATTAAAGTAGTCATTCTCCCAACAGACAAGATTGCCATGTTACTTTAGTATATACACTAATACAGTATATGTTTGAAAAGTCAGGTCTGTATCATATTGGAAAATTTACACAGTCACTGCATCATCATCAAATACAAACTCTGTATGGATATACATGAATGAAAAAAATCCACTCTCAAAAACATCTCCTCTTTGTGTGAATTTGCTCCATTTAAAAATAGAGTAGCAGAAAGTTTTGTCAATTTCTATAGGATAACTTAGACCAGGGATGTCAAACTCAAGGCCCGGGGTGCTTAGATCTGGCCTGCGGGATCACCCTAGAAACAACAAAGGACTGGCCGTGGTGTCTTTGCCAATGAAAACGGAGCTCGGGAGGGCTGTTGGCAGAGGGATGCAGGAGGCTGTCGCATCTGGAAATGGAGCTCAGGAGTCCATTTTCACTGGCAGAGAAGTTGGGCCACCGCATGTGCCCCCGGACAATTTCCAGGGGTGCATGTGGCTGGACACACCCACTCTGGCCCCCTGAGGTCAAACACAACCCAGATGCAGCCCACAATGAAATTGAGTTTACTTAGACCTTATCAAATAAGGTCTGACTTAAACCTTATCAAATAAGGCAAATATACATGTCCCAGGATAATATCAGTGACCCAGATCAGATCCTGTATTATCAATTAAATTATTTTGCTTACTAAAATATACAAATTCATTCTGAATCTCTAGTATTGAACAAACAGGGAAGGAAACAATTTTAAAAATAAATATAAAAAAATGTTTTTTTTAGCCTTAAAGTAAATGTTTTCATCAATACAAAATGCTGGTTTCATAACAAAATGAGCAGGTATTTGTTTTATTCTATTTTTTATATTGTGGGTTCCCTCCCCCCGCCCCCAATGTACACGGCAAGAATACAGTCTTTGGCTTCTTAACTAATATAGCAAGGTTTGCTGGACTTTAACTCCCATCAGTCTCAAAAAATACAACCTATAGTGAGTGATGCTGGTAGTTGCACTCAGCAACATCTGGATGGCCAAAGGTCTTCCTTCCATAGCCTATAACTAATGAATTATGAATCAGTATAATTTGGAAACAAGCTCTAGAAGGAGATGATGTAACTTTCAGGTGCTGCCAATATATTACTCCAACATCTTTCAACTCCATCAGCATCTTATATATGACTTACAATACAGTAGTTTTAACCCTTACTCCCCACTGTGGACTTAATCTTGATCCAGCCCCACTATGCTTTTTATTTGCATCAGGAGAACAAATTCTATTGATTCTAATGCAAAAATCAGGTATAAGATCTTAGTCTAAATCAAGACCATAGCAGGAATTTGGAGGAAAGGATTATTGTGTTTGATCTTTATACTTGTCCCTTTGTTTTTAAAAGCTATTCATATAATTGCTAATTGTGGGTGGTGCTTCATTAATCTGAATGTGATAGAGCAGACTGAATCCTGTGGGTGCCTCATGCATCTTTTAAAACTTTTTTTAAAATTAACTCTTGGACATGTTAAAGAATTAATACAGAAGAAAGACCTTTCCCCTGCCAGATTATTTTAAATGATTTCACAGTTCATTCCAGAATGCTTTGCCATAGCCTGTGGAATTTTAGCAAGCAGAACAAAGAATTATCTAGCCACTGGTTCTTTACCTAAGGGTCTCTAACCAACAGATTGTAACTGCAAAGACATCTGAATCTCCTTGCCAGTTTACAATCTTGAGATTTTCTTTGCTTGCTTTCAATGATCCTAATGAAGGTAGAGAAAGATTACAAATGCAAAAAAATTAAAATGAAATAAAAAAGAAAAAGAAAAAGGAGAGGCTAATTTGCTACTTTGCATGCTACAGTATATTGAAGGCAAAAATAAACATTAAGGAACAACTCCATAATGGCATTTGTCTGAAATGCCATGGCATTGTTTAGGGCTAACAATAATTTGGTAGCAATTAATGAATTGCAAATGCATGAATGTCTGTGTGAGACTAACTAACACAGGAGCCATAGCTATTTGTTTTGACTCATATTGGCATCAATACCACTGATTCAGCTGAGAACTCAAAACTTCTACCAGGAAATGAACAAATAGCCATAAGTCTTGAACTCAGTTCTCATGCAATGTCAGAAATTTGATACTTGATTCTGCCTTATCCAAAGCAAATAGGCTTAAAACTCCAGAACTGCAGGCAGAAATTTTTCCACACATCTCTTCATTTTGGATCACTGTGTCAAATTATATTCAGAACTTGCACTGCATTTAATTTATTTATTTATTGGAATTTGTCAAACAAAAATGAAAACAAGAATAAGAGAATAAAAGTACAATGACAGGGACGTTAGGCACGTTAGTGCACTTATGCACCCACCCTCTACTGACCACTTAAGTATAAAGTAAGGTCCAGGGAAGTCAGTTTGTGACAATTTGTAACTCATATTTTTTACAGTCAAGTTTAGAACTATTTACATTGAGTTCAAAACAGTTGTTCCATGCGTATTATTGCAATTAAAACAGAAAAAGTCATTTACAGGTGAAACATTACTACAGTATATAGAATTTTGCATGCAATGTGTAGGTCTGACCACAAGCGACGCAGTTCTAAGTTATCCAAACTGAGAATTTCAAGCCTAGTAGCATAAGGAATTCTATTGTGTACAGAATTTCTGACATCTATTAATCATAACCATTATGGAAGTAGAGAAAATGGCTGCTTACGAACTTGAAGAATTTGCAGATCAGTCTCAGTGTGAGAAACAACTATCATTTAGTTTTACTAGGCTGAGATTGGAAAGGATCCAGAATCTAAGTTTATTTAAAGTAGGCAAAACAAATACCTAACAAAATCAAACAAGGAGTTCAGCAAAACACAGGAGGGCAAAGTTATGAAGGAAGGGCAATTCAATTACAAAGACGCTGAGGATTCTACAGAATCAGGAGACTGTGTGTTATAGCAGGAAAGAGAAAGTCTCTATAGATCAGGTGATAATAGGAAGTAAAGGAAAAGGCAGATAACAAGAATCTAGAACCTACATGAAATTTCTGTCATATGCAGTTTCAAACTATCTCTGCTACAGTTTGGGACTTAGCAAAAAAGTGAGTGAGGTGAAGGAGATTGAAAACAAATGAATGGGCTGTTTCACATAATACATGATTCATTATCATAAGACAATAGTGATAGCACTGAACAAGGAAGGCTCTGGGTAGGGGAAGCAGCTGTTCCAAAAAGAAGTTGATCAGAAGAAGAGAATGTTTTAAACTCCTGCTGTGAGCTTCCAGAATCATCTGGTATGAGAAATATACAATGCTGGATTGGGATGGGCTTTGCCCTGATCCCATAGGGATAGCCTTACATTTAGTAGTGTTGAGATGGGTACTTTTTAAAAAAGAAACTCAAAGAAGAAAGCCACAGAGAGATCTATATTTTCATGTACTATTTTGAAGTAAATAAGTAAAACTATGTACAGTGAGTAAAACTTCAGTACCATACAATATTTTGCAAAATTTTGAAAAATGGAGGTAAGATAGTATTTTTTTTTCATAACTACATGGAATGATATAATGTAGTTTATGTTCCAGAAATCTGCTTCTCTCTTGTCATGCCAGGACCCCCACTATTCTTTTCTGTTTCTTTGAAGAAAGGTTAAACCATCACCATACACACAATACATTCTTAGCATTCCTAAACAGTTCTCTCAATCCAATCTGTATGAATATATTTAGTTGCATAATTTAACCATTTCAGATTGTTAATTGTTAGCCTACTTGAAGAACTTCGATGTGCAGAGCCTTTCATTTTGGCCTACCAAGGTATTGGATTGTCAATATTTTAGCTCACTTGGGCAAGTTGAACATGGGAGTTCCTATCAATAAAACATATCCTTGGCATAGCCTCTAATTATAGTAGCTCTTCAACACTGTGCATGCTTCAGCTCCCATGTAGGAGAAAACACAGCTAAGTATGTGTTGTGTCTCCCCCAGCATCACACACACTAAGGGCAGAATTGTAAATCTGGAAGAAATAGCAATAGCACTTATATACTGCTTCACAGTGCTTTACAGCCTTCTCTAGGCAGTTTACAGAGTCAGCATCAATTGCCCCCAACAATCTGGGGCCTCATTATACCAACCTTGGAAGGATGGAAGGTTGAGTCAGCCTTGAGCTGGTGACACTTGAACTGCTGGCAGCCGGCAGTCAGCAGAGGTACCCTGCAATACTGCATTCTAACCACTGCGCCACCATGGCTCTTTTAAATAAAGGTTATCTGACTACTCACAGGAAGGACCACTGCCTTTTTTCTTCACCTATATTAAAAGGTCTGCATTGGCCTGGAATACATAAAAGTATTATATCCCCTGTTCCTAAGTTTAAAAAGAGTGATAAATCCCTCCCAGAAGATAGAAAAAAAAAATAGTGAATATTTTTCTAATATTATAATGAGTCCTTTTCTTTGCTAAGTAGTCTGTATTTGTCTTTCAATGGGAAGATTGTTAAACTACATTAGCACTGTGTGTGTGCGTCCTATCATATTTCCAATTTCAGTTGGTTTTGTCAATGAAATCTGGTGTTGTAACAATATTATCAATTTTTGAGCAAATCTTTATACCCTGCCCAATTTCTTTCCTAACTGGCCTTCTCACTAGCTTGTTCTTTTCAGATAAGGAGTAAACTTTTCCTTTCCCACATTCTAGAGGATCCTACTTCAATCCCCACTACATCTTAAGACGACATGTGGATTCTACCTGGTATGGTCTCTATACTTTGTGTATGCTAGCAGTTCCATCCCCTTGATCTGATTTTCTCCCCTTTTTCCAATCCCTAAAAGCTACCACAGTAAATGTGCTGCTTTCTTTCCACACAATCTATAGGACTGTTACTTAGTTCATCCCTAAACATGCATCTCATCCATTTACCTTCCATTCACATTTTTTTACTACTACTCCTTTCTGTATTCCTTTTTTCAGTGCTCTTCCTAAGACAAGCTGACAGAAAAGCAAAATGTATTAAGTACTCAAATATGATCACCTTGAAGTTCACATATAAATCATTAGTATTTTAAAGTGGGCATAATTTTCAAGATTTTTGCTGTCACAAAAGAGGCAGAACCTTTTGCATGCCTTTCAACACATTAATTCTTGCAGCATACATATATTACCCACTATATATTTTTTTAGCATTTTCCCATTTTAGTAAATTTTCTATCAAATTATACAAAATCTTATACTCTTTCAAGTAATTACCTCTGATGTATAATTTTCGATTATTCACTTATTTTAGCTGATAAATACAACCACTTGGTTTTTGTTGCAGTAATTTTTAGTTTCATATTTCTTATTGCATTGTGCAATTGATTTAACAAAGATTATAAAATAATTCAAATTCCCAGGCAAAAATATGGCATAATCTACATGTGAAAGTACACATGCATCTGTTTTCCCAACCAACACATCACCAATGTCATCACAAGCATCCCTAATATATTTACATACAGTACGAATACATTAAATAACCAAGCAGATATCATATATCCTTGTCTTATTTTTCTATTCAATGCTGAAGAGTAGAAGGCAGCTGTAGCCAGGAAACTGTAGCTGTTGAACAACTTCCTCTGGTGTACCAACTGCACACATTTTGTGGGGACAGGGAGCTTCAGATGGTGACTTATGTTCTAGTCATCTTGCAACTTGTCTTCTGCAATCCGCTCTACATGAGGCTACCATTGAAAAGCAGCCAGTAGCTTCAACTAGTGGTGTCATGGTGTGAATAGTGATGGGCATGCCTCAGTATGCCTGTGTAATACCAATGCTTTCTGACGGGCACTGATTGCCAGTTTGCTTCTAGATGCAACTGAACACTCCTCTGTATGAATGTGATTGTATGGCTGTTATTGGTATATGTGTGTTTTTATTATGAATTTTAGAGAATTGTTTTTAAATTTTTTATTATTAATGTTTTTATTGTAACTTCTAATGCTTATAGTTTTTATATTTTGTTGTACACCGCCTTGTGTTCCCCTTGATCGGGGAAGAAAGGCAGGATATAAGTACAAATAATAAATAAATAAATAAGCACTATAATTGCCTCCAGAGGTTGTGGGTGCTCAACACTGGAGGTGTTTAGGAAAACATTGGATGACCATTTGTTTGAAATGCTATGGTTGTCCTGCTTGAGCAGGAAGATGTCCAAGGTCCCTTCCAACTCTGTTATTCTGCTCGACCAATCTGATCTATATTGCATGGAGCCAGTGTGTTTGAGAGACCACCTTTCTTTCATTATTTCTCCCCATCCCATTGGATCAGGTGGGAGGGAGATGCTTTGCTTCCCATCAATCATGAAAGTCTACCTTTTCTGTAACTGTCCCTTACCCTTTGGAACACCACCCCATCCCAAGGTTAGGTTTACCTTGACATTTGCAAAAAAAACCCAAACTCAGAGAGTACCAAGGATCTCAAAGACATTGTTGTTTTCCTAGCCCTAGAGGTTAGGAAAATATTTGAACTCACATTGTTGGTGTATGGTGTCAGTCCTTTGTGTCAGTCCTTCAAGATAGGCCAGAATAGGGATCAAAGTCATGCATACTAATATAGGTAATCCTTGGATGACAATGGTAATTGGGATCAGAACTTCCATCACAAAGTGCAACATCATGTGACTGTATCACTTAATAACATAAATCCTGGCTGTCCTCATTGTTATCATTAAGCAAAATCTGTGGGTCATTAAGCAAGGACTTCCTTGCATTTTCATGCCATCTTCCAACAACCAAAGTCAATGGGAAAATCTCAGGAAACTTGCCAGTAGGTTGGTAGGCAAGTAAGTGGCAACTGCAGGGCAGGGGAATCTACACAAACAGTGCAGCACCATGCTTGGATTGGCTGATGTAAAACAGGAAGAAGGCAAAGGAGACTGGTGTGGGATGAGTTGCTTCAAGTCTTGGCATGCCTGCTGCTGGGAATGGCTGACTTAACCAAACAACTTGCAACTTTCCCTACCGGCTTCCCCATTGCGTTTATTTGTGGGAAGCTGGCAGAAAAGGTCACAAATGGGGATCATGTGATCATGGGGCACTGCAAATGTCACAACTACAAACTGATTGCCATGGACCCAGATCACCATCAAATTAACCAACAAGGTGCTAGGATGGGTAGAACTTTGAGAACCGTTTTTTAAATACCACTCGTTCAGCGTCGTCAATTTTGAACAGTTGCTGAACAAGTGGTTGTTCAATGTGGACTACCTATGCTACTTTGATTATAATGTTCTAGTAACAGAATCTTGCAAATCTGAATGTGCTTCCCTGCTCTGTCCCTTTATCTTCATGAGAGCTGCGGAGGTCTTGCCTGAGATGCTTGCAGTATTCAGGTTACATTACACAAATCTAGACTTAGATTTCTTTTATCCGGCCATTGTTTTGTGATCCGGTTGTGGATCTTTGCTGTGTTCTTCAAGGTTATTCCTTCTTCCCATTAGAGTTTGGTGATTACTTTGTGTTTTGGTTAATCCTTATAGTATTGTATTTATGTTATATTTTACATCTTTCTTTGATGTTCAGAATGGCATTTGTGAATAATTATCTATAACTTACTTCTGAAGAAGTAGCATACAAAGAATTGTTAAAATTCATAGACTTTTAAAAATAATTGTGAAAATCTACAATGTAATACGTAAGAAGACATGAATATCATCGTAAAAAAACAGAATTCTTATTTAGGAGAAAGGGGTTGATTACTTTTGTGTGTTGTTTTTATTACAGATACTTGAAGTGGTCACTTCAAGTTGGTATTCCTAAAGTTTTTATAATAAGATCTCCTCTTACAAACCTTTCTTCTTTCTTTGAAGAAGAAAGTCTAAAAACCACATTTCACTGCTATGCAAAGGTTGGAAAAGCCAAAATATTATTTACTTTTGGTCAGTTAAATTTCATTACGGTAATTATGTGGAATTTTTCTGACTATTATCCGTTCTCCAGCATTTAAAAACAGCAGCAAAACGTAACAATAACAAAAACGTAATTATCCTTTCGAATCCCAAAATGGACAGCCAGTTTAGTATAAGGGTGAAGGCACCAGGCTAGAAACAATGAGACTGTGAATTCTGGTCCTGCCTTAGATAAAAAGCTTAGATAAAAAGGATAATTTTTGGCCAGTCACTCTCTTTCAGCCCTAAAAAGAGGCAATGCAAATCACTTCTGTAATCTTGCCAAGAAAAGCTGCTTGTCCAGACTGCTTGTCCAGACAGCTGCCAGGAGTCAACATTGATTGGAAGATGTACACACACACACACACACACACACACACACACACACACACACACACACACACACTCCAAATCTATTCCCATTTGTTCCAAATACAGATACATAACATAGATACATAACATACAGATACATAACATAATAAATATGTTGCTAATCAGTGGTGGGTTTCAATAAACCCACCACCGGTTCACTAAAAGTTAGTGTGCGTATACACACTCGTGTGGTTTTCGTGCTTGCACACTTGTGTGGATTTCACATATGCGCACCTGCATGGCTTTCGCACCTGCACACCCATGTGGCTCTGGCAACCCCCCCCACCTTATGGCCGTTTTATAGCTGCTGCAAAGGCACTGAGGCTGTGCACTGCCCAAACCACTGCCTCGCAGCCATTTTAAAGCAGCTGCAAAGGCACAGAGGCCATGCGCCACCACAGCTACCCCCCCACACTGCTGCTGGAGGGCACGCGCCATGCACTGCACCCAGCCACACACTCCCATCCCTGCCCCAGAGCTTACCTGGTTCAGCTGGTGTGAAGAACAGGGCGCCGCCTACTCTTTCGGCATGAGGAGACTCTCAGGACAGAAGCCTGCAGCTACTACTGCTTTTTTGGTGCAAGAAGCTTGCAGTCCTTGCACCGAAAAAGAGGTAGCAGCTGCAGGCTTCTCCTCATGCCGAAAGGTCTCTGGGCATGTGCGCAAGCAAGGACCGTCATGTGGGGAGGGAGGTGAGGGACGGGACGGGTGGGGGTAAGCTTTTTTTAGCTCAGCTGAGGCGCAGCAGAGCTCTACAATACCAATCAGCTGAGCTTAAAAAACAAGGGAATTTAATGCAGGAGGGAGGGGCAGGACCATGGTGGCAGGTGGACGAAGCCAACCAGGGGTGATATTTACCAGTTTGGCAAACCCTGGCAAATTACCACCACCTGTTCCTGTGAACTGAGCCGAACTGGCTGAATATCATCTCTGCTTATAGTAAACATAACAAAATATTAAAAAACAAACAAGAAATATTCCCTCATATATGGCCAAAAGATTTTCACATCTATGCAACTAACATATTTTCTCATATATGCCAGTACATATATTTTGAAACAATATTAATATATTACATTTAAAAATCTAGCTTAAAATAAAAATTATGTTAAAACCAAAGAATATTTATTTCCATTTCCTATTAATATTTTCTAAAATGATCTATGAGCACTTACCACTCTCAGTTTCCAATTCCCTTCCCACAAAACTGTTTTATATAAATCAAATATCTTTAATTTGGAGGTGTGCCTTAAATGTTCTTTCAGCAGTCTGAAGTCCCTTTTCCAAAATCTCTTTTCAGTGCTTCATTTAACCTAAAAATGCATTTCTAATAAAACCAGATGAGAAATAGCAGTCCAAACTGAAAACAAGATTCAGTCAACGCAATTACATATTTTATTATTATTTGGCAAGTGGGATTTAGTGTTTGATTTCCATTGTCTTTTGACTAGCTTCCACTGGCCTCTTCCAGTAAGAAAAAAGTATTTTAAAAAGGCTTTATCAAAACTAATAAGAATACAACCCCCTCCACAAATAACAACCCCTCATTTTAAGTGTAATGTATCTCATTCAGACATATTACACTTTGAGACTAATTAATATTGCTAAAATGTCAGCCTCAGAAACCATATTTTTTTCCCAACTGTTTAGTAAATATATCTCGATAGTTATTTAGAACCACAAAAGATCTAGAAACCTTTCAACAGAGCAAGCTACATCTCAAAGTCTGATAGCTTCTAGTATCAGAATGAGGTAAAACTCCCCTTTGTTTGACTGTAAGAATTTTGATGGGAATATAGTATGACGGTTTCAGAAAAGGAGTTACGCCTATAGAGATGCAGCTTTTTAGATATAAATCTATAATTATTGTCTGGGACTCAGAAGCTATCTACACCAGAGATTATCAGTTATATGCAGCGATATGACATTAATGTGGACCAGTTTTATCTAACAAAGTCCTGGATAGGGATGCTATAAACCATTAGCCTGAATAACCTCTATCACTATGTCCTCTCCTTCTTATATTTTATATATGGATGATGTGTCCTGGGAAAAGGATATTAAGGAAGAGCAGTGACAACAAAAACATTTGCATTGTGAGTAGCTAGAATATTTTGTGCCCATCAAGCATAAGCTCTACGTTGTAATATCATTGTCCAGAAGGCATGATCTGAAATGCTATATCCCAATACCATCACAGGAAATATCTCTATGTTTTCCAATAAATTTGCCCAATAGGATGCAAACTAATAAAAACTGGTCTTAACTGAACACGTCCCCCACACAGGGACACAAAAAAGCTATATCATTTTGGGAGTATACAAGAGATAGCGGGTGTTTAAGAAGAGAGAGATCTCCAGGATATGACCAAACTATTATTCACTGAGTTATAAATTTTCTTGGTATTGAGATCATGAGATTGAATGTTAAGTCTATTGACATGGTAAAAGGCAAATTGTAAAAATAATTTTGACAAGTTGAATATAAAACTGACTTCTAGCATCCTAACATATCTATATCAAGAGGGCAACTGCTGCCTCTCCAGACTAGAACTATAGCATCTCAGACATGATCTGGAGGGTTGTCATTGTTATGCCTGGGCATTTTTCTGCTTTCAGATTATGAAGCCAAGAGCCCTCTATGAAAGCTAAAATACATTCCTTAAACTCTTGCTGATCACTGAGGAAATAAGGAAAAAAATAGGAACCAGATAGGCTACACTATTGACTTGAGATTTTCAATGTATTAGTCCATTAATAATAATAGATGGTGTAGAAGGATAGGAAGAATTAGTCTTTTATGGGAAATCTGCCAATATGTTGTTCCATACTGGAGCTAATAAGCTAATAAAAAATAAAAAGTATGAAGGATAAAGAAGTCAATAATTCTGCAAATTATTAGAACATTCAAAATTAATGTATTTTTTTTTACTTCAGCATATTGAAATTATACAAATCTCTCTTCAGGCCAAATACATCTTTATGTTTCTCTATGCAGAAATTCCAATGTATATACAAGTACATTCCAATATCAGGGGTCTTGACAGTAAATTTTTTTAAATCACTTTGCTTATTTGAAAAGAAGAAATAGGATCAAGACACTGATTCCCTTACATATGGTATTGGTTTGCAAGCCGATCATTTATAGATTTAGTTTAGCCAGCATATTATGGTTAAAAAAATTATGGTCATTTTTCATGTTTAAAAAATATAATCTAAGAATTAGTTAGGATAACTTGATTTAAATAAAGATCATATCATCTTCTTTAACAGGAAGGTCTCTTCAATCTATTTGAAAAATCAAGAGAATATCTAAAAGGAAACACAGGGGGAACTTGGATAAATGAGAATTTACAGGATCTCTCTGCTATAGGAATACACCTGATGTGCTAAAATGAAAACTACTATTTCAGGGCATGCATTTCATAATTTTTAAAGAAAAACTCTTCATAATGTTTAAGAATCCACTATTCATAAACAATTTGTTTAATTTGAATGTGCACAGGCACCCTTCCCCAAGGCTATAGTTTCTGATTAAAGAAGAAATAAAGAATACTCTGTAACATGAAATGAATTAGTTTAATTAAATGTAAATTTAAATGAAATAGATTAGTTTTTAATATAACGCTACCTTCTTTTGAGAATGTTATTTTTGGGTAATCAAAGGCTATATGTAGTTTTCAGCCAAGTAAAGAATGTACCAATATGTACATCCCTTTTTAGCTGAGTTTAATAAAACAAGATTATATGGGAAGCATATGAGCAATCACAATGAACATTCCCATGTGAACATAGTATTTTCTTTGGGAAGAGAGCTTCCACTGGTACTAAATATTTCTGGGAAATTTTATTTATGAGAACCATAAATCATAAATATAATAGAGTACCAAAAATTTAGATTTCATTACCCCAATTCTGAAATTGTGGCAAATATGAATTAGGATTCTGTGGGAGGATCCACCTCAATGGAGATGGTTTGCATCTGGAATGAAAAATAGGAGGCAGATGTGCCAAAAACTCCAGCCAGCAATAGAAAATTATGTTTGTTGATCTCCACTGTTAATAATGGAAATTATATCAAGAGAAAATGGTGAGAAGTAGTTTTCTGTAATTGCCTATAGTCTTCAACAAATATGCTCCCAAAGTGGGGAATTTTAGAGGACACTGTGCAGCGCGTGTTGGGTGTTGTTTTAACGTTTATATTGTTTTAATGTTTTTCTTGAATTTTACTGAAATTGTAGATTTTATTGTTGTTAGCCTCCTTGTGTTCCCTCTGTTGAGGGAAGAAAGGCGGGATATAAATTTAATAAAATAAATAAATAATAAATAAAATCAATGTAGATCAGCTGTTCCTCTCCTGCATTGATACAATTATTGACTGGATTGAAGAACATTCCATCAGCAGACAGATAGATACCAATAAGCTGGTTATATAGGTGGAGGAAAGCACGGTATTATTTTAGATTATAACCTTTTAATCACATTTTCCAAATTATTTGCATATCGATCGGATTTGAATTTAACAGTAATTTTAAGAATTGATGGCTAGGCTTGTTCCCTCTCTATTCTCCTTTTCTGTTGAAAAGTACACACTTTCTTAGTACTGATATTTGTTAGCTGTTCTGTAATAATTCTGACTAAAAGTGTACGTTTTTCTTTAATTTAAATACTTATAAAGTACATTTCAAAACTGCCATGAGTTAGTCAGAGTATGATAAATGTGTTCGGGATCTGACTGAAATGTATGAATGTAATGATATAAAATATGAGGAATTTCTTCCTGGGTTATATTTAAAAAAAGATATAGTATTATTGCAAAATTACATGGATTTGAATTAGTCTCTGGATTAGATTAAATGCAATTCTTTGGAATTTCACAACTGGTGAAATGAAATTTATTTTCTACCAGTTTCATGATTCATTTTTACGTCATTCTCCCATCAATTTAGACCACAGGTTGTATGTTCAAAACAATTCCTCATGAATCTTGGTTCTTTTCTGACAATATTCATATTAAAACTGATTATTTTTTTAAGGAGGAGGCAAATTCAATTGCAATTTATTGCCCTTTATGGTTATGAAATTCCAAGCATTTATAAGCAGGAAGTATTATGTTGACTTTTCAAAACCGATAGATTAAAAATATTGCTTAAGTGCTAAAAACTTTAAATATTCTTTAAGAGCTTTATTATTTTATGTCTACATTAACAAATAAGATGGTTTTTAGTATTTTTTAAACTTTATATTTTGTATTTTTATACTATTTAATTTTTGTAATGTTGAATACAACTGATTAAAGGGATTTAATTGGACACATTAAAAATTACTTTGCCCAGTAGCTCCTTTATGTGTAAATAAAGTTGCTTTTGTTTCATAGTAGCACATATAAGCAATTGTTTCTTATCCCATCTAACCTATCCCAGTTACTACTCTGATAAGATTTTAAAAGTTAACATTGAGCCAATTTAGCAGAACTTCTAAAGCCATGGATCCATATTTTCCTCTGAGAGACCTACAGTAATCCACCCAAATTATTGTGAATCATTTGCAGTTCAGAGCATAATGCAGGCTATTGACATTTTCACACGAGGATAAGGAAGTGTTTTGGGATCCCTGTGCTTCTAAGCACATTCTATAGTTCATAATTCTTAATACAATTGAAAGCCCATCAACCAATGAAACATATGCTTTTATTTTTGTTTCTATATTATTTGGCTGTCTCAAATATCCCGCGTGTATCAGTAATAATGTCTTTTATTTCTCAGCCTTTTTGTAATGCCAGCTTGAACATCTGGTACTTCCCTTTCCATATTGGATCCTAAGCAATATTTTTCTAGCATGTAAAATTCAGGACATTTTAGTGTAGTTTGTCCACTCCATTAAGTCTCTTTTCTTTGGCATTAGTATGTAGACTGACCTCTGGCAATTTGTTGGCCACTATGTCTTTTTCAAAATTTGCTGGCATAGTTTGGTTAGAACTTTTATTGAGTTTCCTACCGCTTTCCATAGTTCCATCTATTCCTGTAATAGGTAACGAGAGGAGTTTTTTATGCCCTGAACAGTAAACAATCTTCTGACTGAAAAGTGTCTAATTCTAGTCCATTTCAATTTACTGGTGCCTAAAAGTCAATGTATACTTGTTTTATCTTTCACTATGTTAAACTGTCCCATGTTAATGCTTCTTACATTCCATGATTCTGTCTTTTCCGCTTCAGATTTTCTTGTCCTATATGGAAAAATCAGTAATTAGATGTCCCAAGGACTTGTTAAGCTATTATACTGTTTGGTCTTCTGTAACATGTGACCTCAGTCATTAGTCATGACTAAACACTATTAGTACAGGTAGTCCTCAATTTACGACCACAATTGAGCCCAAAATTTCTGTTGCTAAGCAAAAATTTGTTAAGTGGGTTTTGCCCCATTTTAAGAGCTTTCTTGCCACAGTTGTTAAATGAATCACTGAAATTGTTAAATTAGTAACATGGTTGTTAAATGAATCTGGCTTCCCCACTGACTTTGCTTGCCAGAAGTTCGCAAAATGTGATCACATGACCCTGGGACACTGCAACCATCATAAGTATGAACTAATTACCAAGCATCTAAATTTTGAACATATGACCAAGTTGGCCTGTTGTGGGTCCCGTCAGCTAAACAATGTCAGCTGGCGGGCCCCCGTGCCAAGGCCTTCTCTGTGGCAGCGCCGGCCCTCTGGAACCAACTTCCAGCTGAAATCAGGACCACCCCCACCTTATTGGCCTTCCGTAAAGCCGTTAAGACCT
>JANHGC010003381.1:48544-61808 GCA_027560395.1 Boaedon fuliginosus
GGGGGGTGTCACCTATTTTCCAAAGCACCTGAGGGCAGGACAAGAAGTAATGGATGGAAGCTGGTCAAAGAAAGATCCAATTTCCTGTCAGTGAGAACAATTAATCAGTTGGCTGGCTTGCCTCCAAAAGTTGTGGGTGCGCCATCATTGGAAGTTTTTAAAAAGAGACTGGACAGCCATTTGTCGAGAATAGTATAAAATCTCCTGCTTGAGAAGGGGGTTGGACTAGAAGACCACCAAGGTCCCTTCCAACTCTGTTATTCTATAAATTCTGTATGAATCATTATCGCAGATAATCACTGTGTTCCCACCTCACAGGTAATCAGGATGGAGACCCAGCAACTGCATATGTACAAGCTGCTCAATTTAACGTTGAGGTTAATTTTAACCTTGCTTAGTTTTTTTCATGATTGAATAGTTGAAGCTTGCTGTAGGAACACAGCCAAAAAGAGGCACAGAGATAGCTGTTTTGAACTTCCATGACTAAGGATGGACTTGTATGTGAGCCTTTCTGGTCCTAATCCAGTATCCTAGCACACCACAATGATTTAGGCATTTATTGATGTTACACATAGGACAGGTTTGAGAAAATACAGATACAGCACACTCACATACTGCCAGCCACTGCCAGCGATCTGTGAAGAGTGAGGAGCATTAAACACCACACTGAACAGAAAGATCTATAAATTGTAGGACAGCTTGTGCCAATATTATTTATTTATTGAACAATTTATTTAAACAAACCCAATGATTTAGTGTTCCTAAAGTCCAGTAAATGGTTTGCTTGTTTCCCCTTCTTTAGGGCTGATTAGCCCAGAAGGCCTTGCCATCGACCACCTCCGAAGAACCATGTTTTGGACGGACAGTGGCTTGGACAAAGTGGAGAGTGCCAGGCTGGATGGCACAGAACGGCGAGTGCTTTTTGCCAGTGACCTCGTCAACCCCCGTGCCATTGCAGTGGATCCCATCCATGGGTAAGGGGCTGGGCCCATCTTGATGGGGGGTCAGCTTTGGGCAAAGAAGGAAAAGAGAAAACAAAGCAAAGAAGTTTATATACATTTATCTGCATATCTATCTTGGGCCGATTGAACTAAGTTGGCATCACAGGTAGTCCTTGACTTACAACCACTATTAGCACCGGAAATCTGGTCATAGGACACTACTGTTGTAAGTTGAGATACTCATGAGACCGGAAGTATTTTTCTGACATTTTTCACTACCGTTAATTGAAGTTTAAGCAAATGCAAAAGATTGTTAAGTGAAACCATTCATTGAAATATTTTGACCAGAAACTAGCAAAAAATGCCAGAAACTAGTAAAAAAAAAATCAGCAAGGATCACAGTCATGTAGTGACATCACTCTGTGCTGATGGATGATCTCACCCAGTGACTTCATGTAGCTGTTAAAGGGGAATGGGAGGGAATAGAGTTCTGCAGCACCCAGCAAACAGTGGCCTAGGATTAAACCATTCTTCCCCCTAACCTGAATAGAAGCAGCCCTGAAAGAAAGTGGGGAGCACTGTGGATTCTTCCAGAAGGATATGATGTTTGATAGTATCAAAAGCTACAGAGAGATCAAGAAAGGTCAGGGTGGACCAGGTTGCACCAAAGATCATCCTTATGTGTGATCAGTGCTGACTTGGTACTGACCTTTGCTTGAATTCCAACTGAAAAGGGTTCAAGTAACCTGTTTCTTCCAAGACCCTCTAGAACTGGAAGCCAATGGCCCTTTTAGCAATCTTTCCAAAGACCAGATGAAAATTGTCCAAATCGGTCAGTTTATTCATTGTGCTAAAACATCAAACAAATTATTATTATGCCTTAGGATTATGGATGATTTCATAATTCGCATAGGTTCTTAAAATAGACAAGCATAATTACCATTTCATCTAAAGGGTAGGGTGGGGGGCTGAGATGAAAGATTGAAACCGAGAATTGTCTATTATGCTAATGCAGTGCATTAAGCTGTCAGATGGTATAAATAGCATGGTGGGAACATCATTAAAAGTTTATTTTTTAACAATTCTATTCCATTCTCCCACTCGTATTTAGAGCCATTGACAAACATAAACAATGTTGCTGTAAAAATGACAAAAATCATGCTAAAGTAGTCTCTTCATGATCTGCACTCCAACCCTTCTGGAAAGAACTGGGTTAGGGAAGGTTGTTTTAAGTAATAAAAACAAAATCAAACCCAAAGCAACTGATTTGAATTCCTAATTACTCCTGCAAAAGTTCTTCTCCTTATGTATACTGGTTAGTGATGTGTCATGTAAGTCAAGATGGTAGCCTAGGACAGGTTTTGTGAGGTATCTCTAAATATGAGATTGTTCTCTTGGGAAGAGGCATGTAGTTGTCAGATTGTACATGGCTTTTCTCTCTTCTCCTTTTGCTTAACTGCTTTTAAAGCACGGGCAATCTTGGTTGCCTTTTAGGAATCTTTATTGGACTGACTGGAATCGTGAAGCTCCCAAAATTGAGACATCAACAGTGACTGGAGAAAACAGACGGATTTTGGTCAACCAAGACATTGGGTTGCCGAATGGGTTGACCTTTGATCATTTTTCAAAACTGATTTGTTGGGCAGATGCAGGTAACATGGATTTTCTTGGGGAAAAGGAATGGAATTTTTGCATAAAGTATCCCATTTCTTGTTTTAGTTTTTAAAAAAATCCCATTGAAGGCTTTATTTATTTATCTATTTATTTCTCTATTTATCTATCTATTTATTTAGCATAGGGCAAATACAGGGAACTTATATGTTTCAGATGTAAATGTCCATGGTGGGTGAATTCAGAGTGTGATGGAGCCGACCGTCAAAAGGCCGAGAGCGGCTTCTTGATAGTAGTTGAGTGCTCTTCCACAGCTTGGGGATTGAGAAGGCCCATTTGGTTTACCCATTGCCCTGCATTTAGAGAGCCAGGAGTTCTACAAAGATGTCTGACTGCCAACTGTCATTAACTGCCAAGTCTTCAATGTAGTCTGGTTGCCAATTGTTGCTAGTCATTTGGTTCACACTACCATGCTATCCAGGGTGTACTACGAGGAGGCAAAGTAGCATCAACCTTCCCCCCGCCATTGAAGGCTAATCAATGGCTGTATGGAAATGGTGAGCCATATTTTGAATCAGACATGAGCCCAATGGCCCAGACCCTTCTTTGGCAGTGCCTGGCCCTTTAACCTTATCTTCTCCAGTGTACAGGGGCGAAAAAGGAGCTTTGGAGGGCTTTTCTCTTACAGAGTTGCTCTGTAAGAATCCTTCCTTGTTTTCAGAGTGAAGGACTTGGGTTCTTCGGGATGACAAGATGCAAGGAGCTCTTTGTGTAATGCCTTAGTTTGTACAGGAGGATGAAGCTGAGCTAAGGTCCAGAATAAAAACTGGGCTTGAGACCAAATACTAGAGGGAGTGTGCATGTGTGACATGCTAGATGGGAAATTTTTTAAGGCAATTGGACATCCCCAGTCAAAACAATTGCATCTCACATGTTCCATTTTTACCCAAGGTATTTAGAGATTAACATAAAGTCATATGCACAGATCTCTTTACATTTCCTAGTTTGTAGAATTATCATCACCAAAATCATCCTTTAGTTAGATTGAAGAACCTAAATGTACACTTTTTTAAAAAAAGTAATTTCTAACTGAGCTGAAATAGGATGTTCTAAATATGTTTTAACAAAATGAATATGTTTATTCAACTGTAAGATCCAAACAACTGTATGTTTAATTCAGTAGTTCAGAATTTTGTAAGTCAATGGCTGGGATCCAGATCCTAATACATAATGTAATCATTTATTTTACCTTGGTGTAATGTATTGTGTGAACCCACATAAGTTCCGGTTCCCTCTATATTGGCATCAGAAATGGAGAGTATCCACATTATTCTGCTATTATTTTCAATGCTTTGGTTAAAGAGTCAATGTTTTGTCAATTTATATATATATATATAACTTGGAATAGCTTCAAAATGAGATCTCGATTGTGTACCCAATCATCAGCAATCATACTGATGCTGCTTAATTAAAACAGATAAGATCATACCGATGCAAATCTTAATTAAAACAGATAAGAATCTGCCTATATAAGTGTAAAAGTTGTTATATTTTCCCCTGAAAAGCAGAAAAGATTTGCATGGACAATATGTTGCATGGACATGTTGCATAGCTTTTTGCATAGACAACATGCAGTGCTTGCCAAAAGTGTACCAAAAAGCCCTTGGCCACCATGATGGCTTTCTAATTAAAGTAACAGAACCCTAGAAACCTTCTTGTGATTCCTAGATCATATTAATATATAGCATGTAAAGGGCTGGCCTTGCAATGGATCCTGCCATCATCCGTTTTAATATGGGAATGAGCTTTCTGTTGTGTGAGAAAAAGACTGCTTCCTAGCACATCTTCTAGGAAAGGATGATATTGGTGACAATTGCCAACCTTCAGTCTCATAAGGTTGCTGTGGCGTCAGTACACAAAAATGCACTGAATGTAGGGATAAGTCTTTTGACACTTTGGAGATTCCTTAACATCATCACACATCATAAATACTTCTATAATCAAGACGATGCAGTTGCAATTAACCATTTGAGCAAGAAAAACATGGAGACAGAACCTGATTCCTAATCTAAGTCTCTTTGTTTGAAAAGGAACCAAGAAACTGGAGTGTGTATCACCCAATGGAACAGGACGGCGGGTCATTCAGAATAATCTCAACTATCCCTTCAGCATCGTTGGCTATGTCAATCACTTCTATCATACAGATTGGAGAAGGTAGGATCTTCTCAAAGCGTAAAGGTTTGAATTAAAAGGCAAATCTAGAGATCAACTCCATTAAATAAATGTGTGATCTCTTTCTTATGAGGGCAATATATTCAGAGTAGAAAAATTACTTACAACGCGGGCTTTCCAAAGAAAGCCTATATAGGAAGTATTTGGGGAGCAGTTCTGTAAAATATATGTGTGTAGGGGACGAGGTGATTAGAACAAATGACCCCATGCTTTTGCTTATTGGCTCTATGAGAAAATGAGACCTCATAGAATTATAACCAAATGTCAATTATGCCTTCATACTTTCTATTATTGGAATTCTGCTTATGGGGCAAAGTTGGAAGGAAGTGCACACTATTGCATTTATTACTGTGTCCTTCAGAATTACGAGTGTCTTAACAACCTGCAAAGGATTACATTTAGATTTGGATGCAATCCACTTGTTCTGATATGGGCAACTGCCACATTTCTTTAATGCAATTCAGTTTGGTAAAAAGAAAAAAACAATAATCCCTCAAATGAAATTGATGTCCTGGTGACCCGATAGTGTATATAGCTTTCTTGGCAACAATATGATTTATTCGCCTTCATCTACTGTAGTTTTTCAACTTTCCAAACTAGACTCCTGCCCTTGGAATCCCTGATGCTGTCCTCTGCAACTATTAAACAGGTCTGACTCTATTTAGCTCTGACACAAACCTCATGTGCTATTCAATTTCTTTCAACAGGGATGGTGTAATAGCTGTGAACAAAGACAATGGTGCTTTTACGGGCGAGTATCTTCCAGATCAGCGGACACATCTCTATGGAATAACCGTAGTTCATCCATACTGTCCAGGAGGTAAAAATTAGGAATTAACAGTGAATGTTGGGGCAGGATTTAAGGGGAGGAAGCAGGATAAATAGTCCCACATCTTTGCTCATGGAATTTCTTTTCAAGAGTGCATCAGAACCATTAGCGTTATAGGAAACATCCCTGCATTTATCTTGCTGATCTGCAATGGTTTGAACTACCATAGCAGGATACGAAAACTGTGTCTTAGTTGCCTTGGTAATAGACATTCCCTCCCTGCAGTCTAGAAGGAACTGTAGTAATCAAAATGGCCTCCTAAACAACTATGTGATTGTAGGAAGCTCTAATTCCCGTGATCCCTGGCTGGCCAGGATTACATTGTAATGGAGAAAATGTCTGTGAAAACAAACCTCTTATCCTGGCACTATTTAAACATTTGGCACAATCATAGCAAAAGGAGAACATTCATAAATACATGTCAAAAAGTGGTTTTAGTGTTTTGAAGGTGTCTGATTATTTTATAGGAGGCACACTTAAAACTAGGGAATTATTCAGAATCTCTTAGGTCTCTGATTCACTTGACAGGTTTCAGGAAAAGACAAAATGGATTAGAACACAAGTCTTGCTATTTTTCTTCTGATTTTATGGCAATCCTGACCTGCTCCAAGAGGGACACGTCAGCTAAGAAAGCATATAGTCCTCAACTTACAACCACAACTGAGCCCAAAATTTCTATTGCTAAGCGAGACAGTTGTTAAGTGAATTCTGTCCAATTTTATGACCTTTCTTGCCACAGTGGCTAAATGAATCTCTGCAGTTGTTAAGTTAGTAAAATGGTTTAAGTGAATCTGGCTTCCCCAATGATTTTGCTGGTCAGGTTGCAAAAGGTGATCACATGACCCACAAATGCCATAAATATGAACCAGTTGTCAAGTTTTAAACATGATTTTAAACACATTCCGATCACTTAAGTGAGTGGTTATAAGTCGAGGACTATTTGTAGTCCTTATCATTCACGGAGTCCCTGGGCTTTTTGCCACTTGTGGCTGCCGCTTCTTAGAGCCAGTCTAGCAAATTGTTCCCTTCTAGCTTTGATGAGATGCTGGTGCCAATAGACCCCGAGTCGTTTTGCAGTCTCTGCACAAGGAAGTCATGGGTCAAATAGGAAACGGCAAAACTCTTCTTAAGAGAAAGAAGTACACTATTAGTTATTGGTCGCATACTGTTTATGCGTGATCCATCATTGTCAGTTGGCAGCAGCCCTTATGGAATCACTTTTATTTTTATCTATTTTTGCAGGAAGAAAATAAGCTATTAAGTGGAGGGAAAGCGAGGAAATAAATTCCACTACGGCAGCTGGAAGGAGAGTTCCACTTCCTAGTATTGCACACCATGCAGAAGTCCCCTCCGGCTGTATCGGGACCGTTAATATGTACTGGAGGGAATTAAGTGGTTTAACTTAGAACAAAATTATCTAGTATTTTTTTAAGTTATACCTCAAATCTTTACTACTGTATTTTTTTTTTCACAATGAAAACAATTTTATATATTGCCAAAAATAAATGGTGCTACGACAGGGATATATATTCTTCTGGTGATTGGAGCAACAATGTAAAAGAAATATGACCATATAAATATAGCCTTACTCCATCACTATTTTACTGGGGGTGGGGGGTAGGGGGCAGGCTCTTAAAAAGTGAAATGGGGTGGGGAATAAACCATCTGAGCTCCAACAGGGAAGAGTCTAGAGTGACTTCTGGAAACACTTTTATGAAGCAGAATGGAAAAAATGCGTATCTTTGCCTGTTCTTAGGAGCCATGCAAAATTGCTAAAAGTATTTTAGAAAATTTAATGTTCTGCCACCTCTTGTTGCTTCTGACTTGGTGCATGACTTTTTAAGATTTATGTAAGAATATACTGAAATGTTTCAGATTTGCCTTCCACTCTTCATATTCTGGGACTGCATGAGAGAAAAGTGTGTTTGCGTGTGTGTTAATATCTGACAGTAAATGCTAATGTTTTATAGGCTATTCCATGAATTCAATAAAAAGGCTGAATTTTTTATAAGGCCACTTCAGTTTTTGTATTTCACAACCTGTCAGGAACACTTTTCCTAATCGTAAACCACTGAACTGAGGTGCAGTTAAAACACTTCAGGTTCACAGGATAGGAACTGTACCGCAATCTAGTTAACTAAAAAAATACACACACAAAAACAACCTCCCCCTTGCCCCCAAAAGCACATAGAAACATCTAACTCTACACACATGCAATGTCTTACGAATACATAAACTCTAAAAGATGAGAAAATGGCCACTGCTGTACTGGACAACCTCCCACTACAGGAGGTGAAACCCAAGCTTTATTTATACGAAGAAAAATATTTAGTGGATGTGCTGGCAGTTGCCCTGGTTTCTTTCCAAACATGGGAATTGTATCTTTTTGGAATTGCATGCTAGATCTGGAGGAGTCCTTTAACTGCATGCCAGCAACAGGAGAGCCAAAAACTTTTTTTATTTTGTTCATCTTCCAACTTTGCCAAGTCTATGATCAGTTTTTGGATCCGCAATAATCGCTTGAACTGCTACGATGGCTTCATTTATCTTGGTCTGTAACTCACGGAGCTCTTCTATGTGCAGTAGCCGGAGGATCTGAGCAGCTTCGTTGAGGACAGCGTCTGGAGGGGAAGGCAAGGAAACAGAGCTCAGTTCAAAACTTTTAAGTGGCGGGTCTAAAATATGGACCTCAGTCTAAAATATGGACCTCTACAACCCTTTGGAACAAGCATCCTTTTATAGATGTTTTAAACCCACTGTGTCTTAGTGTATCGATTTACTTTAATTTTCTACCCTGTGAAATGTGATTCATTTTGCTACAGTTTTGAGATAAATTTTGATGCTGTGAGGTCATGGGGGAACTAGAAAAAAACGAGACTTGAAGATTACATAGAACACATTGATTTCCCACCCCTGCCATGGGGATATGAAATGTCCCTAATTTTAAGGTGATGTCACATATATTAGGTCCCTGCAGTTTGTCTACAGCTGACATAGACTTGCCTTCTTTATTGTTACCAATTATTTGGAATGCTGTTTCTAATAAATTGGGGTACTGAACTTTGTGTTTAAAAAGGCCTTGAAAACAAATCTCTTTCATTGAACATTTTAATTGTTCCCAGTAAATTGAAAGGCAAATGTGGTACAGTTTCTGACATAATAAATATTCCTTAATCTTGCTGGCAAATGTGCACATTTTCCTAAAAATAAAATATACTTTCCTCTGAACATAAGGAACATTCATCCTGCTAAAGAAGCACAATCTTGAAGAAAAGAAAGGACTGTTCTGAACAAAATGAAATGGTAAATGGGATCAGGCTGGGAGGCCTGAGGAAGAAGCTTTGAGAGAAAGCAAGAGAGGATCACTTACCTCCAGTGTCAAACCCAAGAATATGTTTATCTAAGGTGACAGGCAAACCCTTAAAGAAAGAGACAGGAAACTCATCACTGAAACAAAATGTTATGCACAAGTGGAAACAAATTACTTTGTATAATTTGAATCTGGCACATCCTACTGATTTTGCAGTAATTATCTAGACTGAAAGTAATTTGCTGTGCTTACATTGTGTCTTTCAAAAGAACATTCCTAATTACCAAGTGCCTACATCATCAAGTGTATGGATTTTCCTGTCCATACCTGCAAAAACTTTAGTTGAACAATACCAACTACATACTGTGGGCAGAACAGCTTCAGATGTTAAATAATTCAAAATAAAATACATAGAAATAAAAAAAATGTTCCACAAAAAAAGCTGTCTCGTAAAAAAATTGCTTTCATCACTCAATTAAATGAAGAGCCTCGGTGACGCAGTGGTTAAATGCAGCACTGCAGCCTATCTCTGCTGATTTGTTCAGCAGGTTGTCAAATCGAATCTCACCAGGCTCAAGGTTAAGTCAGCCTTCCATCCTTCTAAAGGTCGGTAGAATGAGGACCCAGACCGTTTGGGGGCAATATGCTGATTCTGTAACTGCTTGGGGAGTGTTGTAAAGCTCTGATAAGCAGTACATAAACATCTGAGTGCTATTGCTATCTCTGTTGTAAGCCGCCCAGAGTCCTTCGGGAGTTGGCATAAAAATGTAATTAATAAATCAATCTCAATCAAAAGGCCCACCAGATCTGAATGCCTTGGTCTGAAGTCTGCTATGGTACAAGTAGACCCCATGGGTACCTGGCCCATCATTCTTCAGAGAATGAAGCACTGAAAGGCATAATTACACGCACTTTTGTTTGTTGTGCAGAAAGGGAAGGGCAGGCAGTGAAACATTCTTTCCGCAGAGGCTTTGTGACAATTTATACCATCTCTCTTTACCCATACATTTACTGAATTAGGTCTTACCCTTCGGCAGCGTGGAAGACTAATGAGCGCTTGTGGAATCTTGTGCCTCAGATGCAGACTTAATCAGCTTTCAGTATTACTGTGACTTAGAGGGATGTGATTCCATTTGTTGCCTTGCCTAAGGCAATAAAGCATATTGGCTTGTTTTCTTTCCTTGCTCTTAGGGTGCTACAATCAATTTTGATTCTAAGCAGCTCACAGCACTATCATCAAATAAGCATAATACAGGTAAGTCTTCGACTTGGAACACAATTGACTCCCAAAATTTCTGTTGCTAAGTAACATGGCTGCTAAGTGAATTTTGACCCATTTTACAACCTTTCTTGCCTCAGTTGTGAAGTGAATCACTGTAAGTTAGTACAGGTACCCCTTGACTTACAACAGTTCATTTGCCTCTGGTGGGGTCTCCTGCAATGTATGTTCACTTCTGAGTTCCCTCTCACTGCGGTCCCTCGGGACTGTGGATTTTCTGCATGCTCTTTCTTTGGGCATTCCTTGCACAGGCAGATTCTGTTTGGAGTAAATAGCCTCATAAGTCAGCGGTCCCCAACCTTTGCAGCTTGAGGTGGGGAAAAGAGGAGGACTGGGCTATGCGAACGGCGGGCCAGCGTGGGTTTCCATTTCATCTCCTCAGTGGCAGGCTGGCGTGCATGTGCATGCACACGCAGCTTGACTCTTGCATGGCCCAGTTCCGAATAGGCCACAGCCTGGCAGTGAGCTGCAGCCTGGGGGTTGGGGACCCCTGTCATAAGTGATCAAATCACATAGATCTTCAAACATTATTAGCCAGTACCTTGAATTGCATGCAGAAACATACACCAGCACCCAGTACATCTTCTGTAGTCCGGTGCTGATGTTACAGGGCAAAATCAGAGGATCCTGTTTAATATGGGCATTTTTAACTAGTTGTGACTTTCAAGAGGAGCCCAGTTGAGCAGATTATAGCAGACCATATCTGAGGTATTGAGAATATGAATGGTGTTGCCTGGACCTTCTCTACTAGGAATGGCTGCAGAACTGGACAAAGATCCTTCTAGCTTGGCTTCATCCTGCTTTCCAGAAGGAGTTGATAGTCCAGGAGCACAAGACTAAGGGACTTTGCTAAGACCCCATATGGAATTAAATGTGATATTGTCTCAGATTTAGTTGGTTTCTAGATACACAAACACTTTGTGTGATTCTCAGCCTCTTTCTCTCCATACAGAACTTCTCAGTCTTCAGGCATCAGATCAAGGCTTCCATCATATTTTCTGGATGGCCTGGGCTTGATGCAGGGCTAGGTATCATCTTTACAGATAGTCCTCAATGTATGATCACAACTGAGCCCAAAATTTGTTAAGCACGTTTTGCCCCATTTTATGACTTTTCTTGCCACATTTGTTAAGTGAATCAGTTTATTTATTTATTTATTATATTTTTATGCCACCCAACTCCCGAAGGACTCTGGGCAGCTTACAACATGGACAGCAATAGCACTCAGATGTTATATACCTTATCAGAGCCTTACAACACTCCCCAAGTAGTCAGCATATTGCCCCCAACAATCTGGGTCCTCATTTCACCGACCTTAGAAAGGATGGAAGGCTGAGTCAACCTTGAGCCTGGTGGGATTCGATCTCACAACCTGCTGAACAAGTCAGCAGAGACAGCAATGCTGCATTTAACCACTGCGCCACCGAGGCTCTATTATGGTAAATAAATCATGGTTCATGTTACTCATTTATGTTATTCATTTATTTACTACTAACATCTTTACCACAGTAACAGGTTTCCATAATTTAAATTAATAAATATGTCATAACCAAAATTGTATTGGGTTATGGATCCACCCAAATCTTTTATTGAATATGTAGAATCCTGAACACTGTAGTATTCAAAACACATATTGTCATGTACTGCATTTTAAAACAAATGAATGACACTGTACCTGCCCTACATTCAAATGATTTTTGTAACTAAAAATCTATGAAGGATTGATGGAATGCAACTTCTGTAATTTCGTGAAAATTCACAGCACAAATCTAAGATGTCTATTCAAAAAGAGATCCAATTATGCGCAATGTAGCTTACTTTCACATAAGTGTGCATAGGATTGAAGTAAATCAAACTGAATTCAAAAGGATTTACTCTCAGACAGAATATGATTGCTGTTTGAGTCTCAAAGGTCTTTGAAAGAGGTGGGTTCTACATAGCGGTTTGTTTGTTTTTTTAATTTTGCTTTTTCTATTGAACATTGTTGAATGCCTTCCTTATCTATTTTATTTTTTTCTTGTCTGAACAAAACATCCTTCAAAAAAAAGAAGCAGATCAGGGTACATTTTTCTGACAGGGATGTTTTCCAGATCTTCTTTTTCAGACTTTCTTTTAAAGCTGGAAATATAAAAGCTTGAGCCCAGGATCTTCTGAATATAAATTATATGCTGTACTACCAAGCTATAGGCTGTTTTATATATATTTCAGTCCATGATACTCTCTTATTTCCCCCGCCTTTACCATTCTTTTTGATGCTCTATGTTATAGTTGACAGCTGGTGAAGTACTTCCTGTTGTGTGGAAGGAAGCACTTTGCCATAATCACTGAGCAGATATCTGGCTGACATTTCTAGTAGCAAAAACTTCCTCTAAGTCTCCTCTATGTGTCAACATCTTTAACATAAATCATTTAGGCAAAAGTGAGAATTAGGACAAAATGAATAGCCATGACTGTACATATAGATAGAATGGAGGCAGTATCAGTGAAATGCTGATTATAGCAGTAAAAAAGTAATATCAGTAGCTGATATTTGTACTTTCTTTATCAATATGACTATGTTCTAAGCAGCTCCATATGCTTTTCTATGGCATAAGTGATTGGATGTTCTATACAGAAAGGATTGAATGTAATTAAATAAGCTGTTGAAAGAAAAGCTGTTCCTTTGCTTTTATCCCATAGTTGTGGGTTTTTTTCTGAAGAGTGTGCATTGACTGTCTTTTCCTCTTTTGTTGATTGCAGGAAATCCTTATTAATGTTAGGATTGTGAATTCATATTTTTCTTAAGACTAAAGATCCAAATAGAAAAATCAAATTTGCAAGTGATA
This sequence comes from Boaedon fuliginosus, assembly GCA_027560395.1. Classification (NCBI taxonomy): domain Eukaryota; kingdom Metazoa; phylum Chordata; class Lepidosauria; order Squamata; family Lamprophiidae; genus Boaedon; species Boaedon fuliginosus. Next base: position 61,572 of record JANHGC010003381.1, read on the forward strand.
AATAAAAACAAGTCTTCATCTTTAATTCAGGAAATATGCATTTTAAATGTTAATATGATGCCAAATAAAGTTTAATTTAGTGATAAAACACTGAGTTTGTCAATCAGAAAGGTCAGCAGTTTGGCGGTTCGAATCCCTAGTGCCGCGTAACGGAGTGAGTTCCCGTTACTTGTCCCAGCTTTTGCCAACCTAGCAGTTCAAAAGCATGTAAAAATGCAAGTAGAAAAATAGGGACCA
>JANHGC010003381.1:80051-90983 GCA_027560395.1 Boaedon fuliginosus
AACCTCCCCCAGGCTGTCTCCCCACTTGCTGTGAATCACATTTGGGGGGCCCATCTTTAATTCACAACTGCAAAAAAAAAAAATCCTGTTATTTTTGAAATAAGGATAGCGTGTGAGAAAGCTGGAGGCATACATCCCTTTGCTCATAGCGAAAAGGTGCTAAATTGCTGTGGCCACAAACATTTCTTCATGATGTGAATGTGTGGGGGTCTGGTTTTAGGTCCACATAAACATACAAGGCTGTAGTTGCTGTCCATGAAAAGGTGAGAGAACAGATGGCCCATGTGAATAATTATAACAGTAAAGATAAATGTTTCGTCTATCCAGTCAAGTCTGACTCTAGAGAACAATGCTCATCTCCCGTTTCCTAGGTGAGGGAGTCACCGTTGCCCAAAGATACTTCCATGGTCATGACTATAAGCCAAAGTGCATGTAACGCCATTACTTTCCCACCAAAGTGTCTATGGAGATTCTAAGTCATCCAGGTCATGATTGTCCCAAAGATGCTTTTTGAAGAGGCAACTGGACTTTCTGGCCTGGTCCAGTTGCCTCTTGAAAAAGCACCTCCACACCAAAGTGGTGCCTCTTTATCTACTTGCATTTGTATGCTTTTGAACTGCAAGGTTGGCAGGAGCTGGACAAGTAATGGAAGCTCATTCTGTTTTACAGTACCTGGGCATTGAACCTAGACTGTCAGGTTTCCAGCTGATAAGCTCAAGGTTTTTAACTACTAAGTCATCACACACCCCTCATGAATATGGGGATGCTCTTTTACATGGATGTTTATGCATGTGGACCTTCTCCACTCCACTCCATCTCACCCAATTCCCAGAATGCCCTAATTAACATGGTGATTACTGAGAATTCTAAAACTTGACCCATCTGGGAAGCACTTAGGTTGGGCTGGGGATTTCAGAAGGTGCAGTTACAATATAATAGGAGAGTATCAGGTTGGGAAAGTCTGATCAATAATCTATTTCTAATACTATATAGGGAGCAAGAACCCACATCTAGGCAACGTCTCTGGGATATCATGCCTCTTCAACCCATTTAGTACTTTAAAGGTCAAAGTAGCACGTTGAATTGGGCCCCAAACCCAACAAGCACATGTTACAGATTTCTTACAACTATTCTAAGTAAAAGGCTTCTTTCTGTATATGTTTATTAATAGTTTGGTGTATGCAGTTGATACAGTACTATTTGGATAGCTACAGTATACATTGAATTATCCAAGCATCTGACACCATAGGTAGATGATTCCTATTCGGAGATGGTACAAGAAAGATTACAGATATTGCTTGACCAAGGACTAAACCCTAAGCCAGGGGTCTCCAACCTTCAGTCTGTGGACCGGCACTAGTCTGTGGCATGCCAGAAACAGGGCCATGCAAACAAGTAAAGCCCCATCCATGGGATGCAGGCAGCATGAGAAACCATTCTGATCCACAGAAAAACCTCTCTCCATGGAACCTGTCCTTAGTATCCAAAAGTTTGGGGGCTGCTGCCTTAAACGATACCAAGGAAGGATCACAAGACCTCTGGTGGAAGGGCACATTACTAGCCCTCAGCTATACACATGATCTTTTAGGAGCAGTACAGTCCTACCTAGAACAGAACATATTTCACATTTCTAGGCATGTAAACTATCCAAATACATACATTTTCAATGCATTGATTCCTATTCAGGCTGAGTCCAGTGGGTAGTCTGGATCAGGGGTGTCAAACTCAATTTCATTGAGAACCACATCAGGGTTGTGTTTGACCTTGGGGGACCGGGGTGGGTGTGACCAATCATCATCACTCATGTTGTGAGCGTCTGGGGTGGCCCAAGCGCACTGCCAGAGAAAATGGCTCCTGAGCTCTGTTTTCGGCTACAACGGCCTCCTGCAACCCTCTGCCAGTGAAAACGGAGCTCGGAAGGGCTGCCCTCCTGAGCTCCATTTTTGCTGGCAGAAGCACCGTGGGCCAGTCCTTTGCTGTTTCCGGGTGGCCCCGCAGGCCAGATCTAAGCATCCCGCGGGCCAGATTTGGCCCTTGAGTTTTACACCCCTGTGCTAGATGTTTTGGGTTTCATCTACAACTGCCCTTTAAGCATAGTCAAAATGTTTGGTAGGTATTCAATTGTCTATTCTTGATCTAATACCTGCACAGCTGCATTTGAATCAGTTTATTTCCTAGCCTGCAAATGGAGGCTCCACTTTTTTCAGATGGATTAAATTGGATGGGTTGATCCATTGATTATGACAGGAAGTGTCAGCTGCACCTGATGCTGTGGGCTGACAGGAGTGACTGGCCCAAAGTCACCCAGCTGAATTTCATGCCTAAGGCAGGACTAGAATTCACAGTCCCATTTCTAGCCTGAGGCCTTAACTACTAGAAAAAACTGGCTTTCATTCATTTGACTCAGACGACAAAGATAAGTACAGCTGGGTGCCAACCACAGATTGATGATGCTTCACTTCAAATTCCCCGATGAGCTCATCCCGCAACTTCATAAGGATATGAAAAAAACATAAAGATGACATCTGCTGGACCTTATTTCACAAGTGCCACGGTGACAAATAGAACTATCACCCCAAATGCTAACTTTGGAGATTCACTCCATAGATTAATGGTGGAACCACAACATCTTATGCCTTGCTTCCACAAGATGTGTGGTCAGCACTATCAAAAGACCCTGCAAAATCAAAGCAATGGTCTCAGTTGAGCTCTCTCAATTGAGACCATCTAGGGAACATCCAAGGTAACTTCACTGTTGAAATTGAGATCAAAAGAGTTTGGGATGACTTAATTTATCCCCAAGCACTCGCCGCTGACTCACCAATATGCTTTCAACACTTCGTACAAATAAGTTCATTACTGCAATACATTTTTCGCTCTCACATGAAAAGATCCTTCATAAGCTTTTTTTCAATACAGACAGTTCTCAACTTATGACCGCAATTGGGGCCAGAATCCCATCGCTAAGTGATGCAGTCATTACGTGAATCACCAAGGTCATTAAGTGAATCGTGTGGCTGTTAGGTGAATCTGACTTCCGTCATTGGGTTGGAAACTCCCTGGAAAGATCACAAATGACCAGGGACACTGCAGCTGTTGTAAACATTTGCTGATTGCCATGTCCAAAGTTTGATAATGTGACTGCAGAGATGTTGCAACAGTTGTGTGAGGTTGTAAGTCACTTTTTGTCATAACTTTGAGTGGTCGTTATACAAATGCTTGCAAGTTGAGGACTACCTGTAGCTAAGAAACAATGGGAGTGCTGTCTGGAGAAGATAATAAGTGGGTACCAATACTTCTGAAGGGCATCAGTTTGTACAAAACCTCTTTAGAATAATCCCTTCCCAAGCTTACGTTAGAGTGTTAAATGGTCTTTACCTTTATTCTGTCGATATTTGCCTCCATTTTGAGCTGTTCCACCAGCTTCCTTGCTTGTGCTATGCTAGTGGTGTTGTTGCTGGCCATCAGAGCCTTCCTTGTGTGGAGATGTTGGTTCCTACCTCTTCAAACGCACTGCCAAAAAAAAAAGAGAGAGAGAGAGAGAGAATAAATTAAGATGATCCATCAGGGAACTAATAAACTGCCAGACTGGCAAACGGATGGGGAATCTAATAAAGGAAATGGTGCATAATAATCTTTCAAAAGCTATAGTTTCACTGGCAATGAGATCTCCACCCATTTCCTCTGTGTTTGATTTCGCCCCGCCCCCCAAGGTATCTTTAGCCATTTTAGAAGATTTTTAAGAATGTGATGGGTTTTGTAAGGGACTGATTAAGAAACCTTTTTCAGAGTAGCGAATGTATTTGAGAAGAACAGGGAGAATTCATGCAAATTCCCCATCCATTAAAACCAACTCCTCCCTCCCCCACCCCACCCCCCAAAAAGTTTGAGAGTTGACAAGATGGAACTCTGTTGTTCCTTATAGAAATTAAGCATCAGATAGAGGTTTGGAAAAAGCTACTTATTTCATTCAGCAGAAGTACAAATCTTGCTTGTACTTTTACACCTTTATGGAAAGAACAAGCATTCTTGAGGTTACACAAGAACAAAATCGAATTAAAAGATGGAGGAAGGAGACCATCGAGCAAGGAATAATATTAAAGGAGGATATGGCTGAAGGATCTGAACTCCCTTATACTACTTGGAGGACTCTGAATAAATTGAGAACATCTAAATGTAAAACCAATATGCTCAAATGGAGGCTCCTAAGGGAAAACAACACGCTCTAGAGACACAGAGTCAATATGGTTTATTTTTGGCCAATGACAAAGCCAAGAAGTTGGCTTCATTTTGACAGTTTAAATTTGATCTAGAACAGGGGTGTCAAACTGGCAGCCTGCGAGCCGGATGTGTCACATGCAGGCCACGCCCACTCCGTGAAGGAAACAAACCATCGCGATACATCACATGATGGCAACGTGATGCGGTGAGTTTGACACCTGTGATCTAGAAGCAGCAGCAGCAGTAGAAGGACCCATAGTATTCCAGGTGTTAGCAATTTCCAGCAGGCCCTGCCAATGTGATCAACACTAAAACACATCTGGATAGCTGCAAGTTCTGTTCCGCCAGAAAAGGTAAAAGACTTCATGAGAGATCACAGACTTTTCTGTCTTTTGGTACCTTTTAAATTTAAATTATTTAAAGTCAGGTTAATAACTATAAAAATGATTGCAAGAGTAAAATCATTATTTTCATTAAGAGTTTATGAGGGTCAACTGTGACTTAAGCAAAAACCTGCCAAGATACACAGGATAGCCATGTTCCGTGTTTTCCATAACAATTTAATTGTATGGGATTTTGGCCAGAATACTTTTCTTCTATATTCAGCACAGTAGATACAGCAAATAATATGGGCAATAAAATGGATAATGAAGGATGTTCTCTAAACTGCCACTCAGACAGGGACTGTGCATTGGAAGTGTGAGATTTTAAAGAACTGTCTGTCACTTAGACATTTGTTGTACCTGTAATCTTGTTAGCGCTAAAGAGAGGCAAGCGACAACAATGCATTTCAAATATTGCTCACATTCAAACTCAGTTTTTATAACTGAATAGCAAGAATTTTGCAGTTGGCAACTGAACTCAAATGTACTTGGGCAATAATATCAAATATCCTGTTTTTAAAATCTGTGAAGGGGTCAAGATGTTCCTAGATGAAAAACAGCTGAGGAATCTCCACTGGTATAAATGAGGCTTCTCTGCATCCTGAACCAATGTAGATTATCCATTGGAACCTTCTCCATGCTGTAGTTTCAAACTCAATTTCATTGAGGGCCACATCAGGGTTGTGTTTGACCTCAGGGGGCTGGGGTGGGCGTGGCCAGTTTGACATCACTCATGTTGGGGGTGCCTGTGGAGGCCCGAGTGCTCTGGCAGCGAAAACGGGCTCCCAAGCTCCATTTTCAGCTGTGATGACCTCCTGCAACCCTCTACCAGCAAAAACAGAGCTCGGGAGCCCATTTTCAGTGGCAGAGTTACTGTGGGATGGTCCTTCACTGTTTTTTCTTCTGTTCAATTGTATCCAATTCTCGGAGGGTGTATGGACAAATCCCTGCCATTTTCAATTAATCAGAATAGAGCTGGAAGGAATCTTGGAGGTCTTCTAGTCCAACCTCCTCCTCAAGTGGGAAATCTATACCATTCCAGACAAATGACTGTCCAGTCTCCTTTTAAAAACCTCCAGTGATGAAGCACCCCCAACTTCTGAATGCAAGCTGTTCCTCTGGTTTTGTCCTGGCTGTTAGGATGTTTCTCCTTAGTTCCAGGTTGTTTCTCTCCTTGATTAGTTTCCATCCATTTTCTTGGTAGGGTTTTCAGAAGTGGATTGTTATTGCTTCCTTCCTAGGGCTAACTCAGCGGTTTTGTGCCCAAGGCAGGACTAGAATTCACAGTCTCCCAGTTTCTGGCCTAATGCCTTAACCACTACATCAAACTGGCTCTCATTGCCTTCATTACCTTTATTAGTTTACCTTCATTAGTTAGCTCTAATCATTATAATTACCTTATATTAATTATATAATTATAATTGCCTTCACTTGTAAGTTGTAATTAAGCAAACATTGACTTTGCCCATTGTATGAGCCCAATCATATCTAACAGCTGCATAATGAGCAATGCTCCAGCTGTCAGCCTTGGAAGCCATCTTTTACTTGGAAGCTTCGAGGTTGCCACATTCAGTGCCTGGGAATTTGGGAGGGGGGAATTTCATAGTGAGGTAGAAGATTAGACACAACAACATTCTTTCTCAGGGAGTCAAGGACATGTTACCCTGCACCTGGAAGAGAGTGACTGGAGGGATGTCTCCCGTTGGGACAAAGATTTAATTGGGCCATGTGATGGACTGATGGGTGCAGGGGATGGATCTTTGATCTGTTTTGGGAAGGGAAAACCTGGAACTCTCAGATTTGGGCTTTCCCAGATGTGCCAATATGATGACTCTAAATATGATGACTCTAATAAAATGGAACTTTGAGGAAATGTTTGTCTTGGAGTTCATTGGGTTGGAGTTAGTTGGAACACTGACATCAGCTTTGAATAATGAATTTCTGAGACCTTTCCAGTCATCTGAAACCTTCAGCGAAAGCTATTTTCCTGTATCTAAATTAATTATTGAATTAACTCTTTCTTGGGTTCATACATCAATTGAACGGCTGGATTTGCACAAATATTCTTTACCCCCACCTACATAAAGCCAACCAATACTAATACTAACATGTTAATACTAACAAAGCTTTGCAAGTATATGTATTAGGCCTTGATTAAACCTGGTTAAGAAAATATTGCAAATACAAAATGGAAGGCAGTGGTTCAGTTTCAACACATGTATTAATACAGTGAAAGCACTGCTAGCAAGTCTTCAGGAGAACAAATGCAGACAACGGGACTGTTTTTCCAGAATTACAGGCTCTACATGCACAAATTTACAGTCACAAAACATAGGCTGTCAAGCAGAAAAAATTGTAAACCAGAACATTTGCAGGGACAATAATCCTCAAAATTCTTCTTCCATGTTCCCAAACTCACCTATTTACTGGATTTTCAAGGACATATCCTCATTATAATACCTGTTGCCATTCCACTCAATTTACAAAAAACCCTCTTCAAACTCTGATCTATTTGTAACACTCTATTCATCACTAACTTCACACTGCTGACAAGTGCAAGCATTTAAGACCTAACCCCTTGCAGCCACTTACTTCTTCCAGGTGGAAGCACAATAGATACAGTACAGTTTCACTATGTCCATTGACTGTGGAGCTGTTTGACAACCTTTAACAATCCTTTCAGGTTTTTCTTTATTTAAACTCTACATATTTTCAGCTTTTCGGGCTATATAGTTCCAAAACAGTGCTTTTTCTTGAGTAACTCCGTGTAAGTTATTGAATCATCCTCGTTTTTTTATTCCTAACAGCAAAATATCCTGAAATGTCACCCACAAGCTTTCTTGAAAGCACAAGCACCCTTGTTTGAACTTTGTTTTTTTTTGCTTTGGAAGTTTGTGGTTAATTACAGCCTAATTGTTACCACCTCACTTATTCTTAATTATGTTACTTTCACTTGACACATTCACTCAGTTAACTGAGCCATGGTTTACTCAATTATCCAAGTTTTCTTTTTGCATGACACACTGAAGGGCAAACTGACCACAGTTTATAGCTCAGTGAGTTGTGGGAGCTAAACAGTGTGGTCTGAAGAACTTGAAAACTTGCATAAATTTTTGGTTCATCGTATAACTGAGTTCTTCTCTAATCTGATGCCTCCAGACATGTCACTTTAGTTTAAGTGATCCATGATTGTCTCTACAGCTTCGGAAAGTTTTATCTTCTGGAAAATGAGAACTTTTTTCTTTCATTTGGGAACCTTATGTTCTCTCTCCCTCATTCTATAATGCACCTCTAGGCTAGATATCTCATTACATTGTAATCTCCCAATGCAATTTTCTTTTTCAAAATACCTGGCAATTGAGAATGAAGTTTTCTCTCACCACAGACTAAGAGGGAAGAGTTTTTTCCCCCTCCCCAATTCTCATGCTTCTATTTCAACATGGAAACCATTGAAATGTGGATTAAAAATCAGTCCTCATTATTGCACAAATAGAATGAGGGGCTGATGGGAATTGCAGTCTGACCCATGTGAATGGCACCACTTTGAGAAGGCTGTTCCTGTTTAATCCACGTTTACATTCCCATGATATACACCTGGAAAAAGATAAGGGGGTGGGAAGGAAAAACACCTGCTCTACAAAGTAAAGCCAACTAATGTGGAACATTTTGTTTTAGATTTAAGAACATGGACAAAATAAAAAGACATTTTAAGTCTCTAAAAGTGTAATAGCGATAGAGAAGATTTCCCATATTTTCTTCTGCCAAGAGGTTCTAAATGAATCTATCTCCATGCCAAGAAAATGTGAATGCTCTGTTGGATATCAGGCATCTCTCTTCTTGACCGCATCACAAATGACACAATTCAACAACATTTTGATGTGACACCAATTACAGAGAAGATGAGAGAAAGCCAACTCCGCTGGTATAGACATGCCCAGAGAGCAGCACCTTCCACCGTGGTCAAGACTGCCTACCAATGGCCGGCGACCTCAGGGGCATCCAAAATGGAGATGGCAAGACACCATCAACAAAGATATGCAAGCAATGGACCTGCGCCTTGGAGACACAGATGACTGTGCAAAGTGTCATTCAATGATCCGAAAAGCGGACCCTGCACCTGCAGGAATACACTAGGAAGAAGAAGAGAAGTTCTTAATGAAATGGATCTCTAGTAAACTATATTATATCAAACTGATCTTGTTCATGCAATGTATAAATTTGTTACAGAAATTTCTTTTGTAATTTTTTTTGGTCAATGGCTGTGAGCATGCATGGCTTTTAGAGAAGTAAACCAGAAGAGTTAGCTGCATTGATGACAGTAGTGATGGCAGCTTGATAGATAAGCCAGTTTACCCAATGTGGCATCGTCCACATGTGCTTCAACTGGGCCCAGTTCTGGAGGACACTATCCAGCATTCTTGCAGGATGACAGGCTGGGAAAAACTATACAACCGCTTTCAAGTGTGCAGGGAAAATAAGGATCCAATCTGGGTCAGTGTCTAGCATGAGTCTGAAAGCTCAGAAGATTAAACCTCTGGTCCTGGTGATCAACCCAGATCGGATCATGCAACCTTATCCATATGTATATCTGCCTTCACCTCTGAATACAAATACATTCCTAGAGGGATGATTTGAGGAAAGTGCTGTTCCTTACTTGGAGGCATTTGATTCTCTTCCTTGCAAACAGACTCTTAGAGCTTCCCTCTAATCTGGAAAAAAAAATCAGTTTTACCTCAGTTTTTCCTATCTGACCTCTTCCAAATTTTCCCTTATTTGATATGATGAGAATTGTAGACCCACATCTCTTGAGGGTGATCAGGAGAGAGGAAAGCTGCCTTATCATATCTGAATTTTGTTATGGGAGTGATTACTTGCACTCAAAGCCGGAGCAAAATATGGCTCACTGGAACAATTTTGTGGGATTCCTGTGACGTATTTACACAGAGACAAAGGGACGGATTCCCAAGAAGTTTGCTGACAGTTCTATATTTCTTTTTTTCTGATTTACACTACAGATTTCACAACTTTTCATTTATGATCTATGGTATAAAATTTTGAAAACCAACACAGTCCAAGAACAAGAGGAAGGCTAGTAAAAATGAGTGGTAATGTGCTTGTTTCCATGGAGACGGCATGATGGCATAGGATGCTGCTCAATGGAGGGGAAGGAGAGGCAGAGCAAAGGGAAAGCCTTCTTAGCTAATAGGAATTTATCCACAAAAACAGGATGTTGTTGGATCAAGAGACATTTTGAAAGCAAGGTATTTCTGATCCTGAACCTTGGAGAAACCATGAATACCTGGATGGGAAGTGGAAAAAAAACCTGCCCTTAAATGGGTATGCAGCAAAAAGGAGAAAGTCACATTTTTTAGAGCATTGTTCTCACAAATTAGAATATTATTCAAAATTCTGAGCAACTGCAAATAAGGGTAAAGTTTGAAGAGCTTACCAGGAGTCTGATGGCATATAAATGTAAGAAATGATAATAGTAATTGATCACAGTGGGTTTCTTAGTGAGCTCTATTTTGCAATTTGCATGATGGCAAATAAATACCCCTTTGAGTTGAGCTTGATTTGTATATTTGTATTCTTGGCACCACTGTGGAAATGCATAATAAACCACACCTTGATTCTGCTTTCCCTAACTCCCTATGTTAACTGACCCCTTTTGTTAAACATAATTTTTGTAGGCACCTGTGCACTCATGGGACGGAGTGAAATTACTCATATATTCTGCGTTATCAGAAGGAATAGAACTCACAAACAAGCTTCCCATAAGAAGGGTTTTCTCCGTAGATTTCAACTGTTCTGTTTTGCGAGAAGGGTGGCAAAAATAAAGGTAATAAGCTCAGTGAGCACTAAGGGCCCAAAGCGAAACCCCGAGCTACAAATATTGTCTTCTGTGCAGTTAATAATTTAGAGTACATCTGATGCTCTGACGGATATGGTTCATTTCCTTGAGCGAGGATTATATGGTATGTTTTCCAAACCCTCAAAAGTTTCTAGCAAAAACATAGCAGCATGTATAATAGCAATAGCACTTAGACTTATATACCGCTTCATAATGTTTTACAGCCATCTCTAAGCAGTTTATAGAGTCAGCATATTGCCTGCAACAATCTGGATCCTCATTTTACAGACCTCGGAAGGATGGAAAAGTCAACCTTGAGCTGGTCAGGATTTTTTTTTTTTTAATAAAGTTTATTAATTAAAAACAACCATAAAAACATACATAGACAAAACAAGAACAGAATATAAATAAAGATTTGGTTGAATGTTATGTGTCCCGGGTACAATTGTAACTACAAAATTTTTTAACTCTTAAATC
>JANHGC010003382.1:19140-33179 GCA_027560395.1 Boaedon fuliginosus
AATAAATAACATATAACATACATACATTTAAAATCCCCCTAAAATTACAATTTTGATGGTGGTTTAATCTAATCCGTCTTGCCAGAACTTGAGTGCTTTGCAGAAGGTTCGCTGGTCTGAGACATTCTGGAGCTCCAGTGGTAGATCATTCCAGAGGGCAGGGGCCACTGCAGGGAAGGCCCTCCTCTGTGGGATTGCCAGGTGACATTGTCTGGCCAATGGTATCCGGAGGAGGCCCACCCTATGCGACCTCACAGGGCGCTGGGAGGCAAATGGTGGCAGGAGGTTGTCTCGGAGGTAACTCGGTCCAATGCCATATAGGGCTTTAAAGGTAATGACCAGCACCTTGAATTGGACCCAAAAGCCTACTGGGAGCCAATGCAAGTCGTGCAAGAGTGGTGTGACATTAGACTATCAAGGAACCCCCATGACTACTCGCATGGCTGCATTCTGGACCAGTTGAAGCTTTCGAATACTTTTCAGGGGCAGCCCCAAGTAGGGCACATCTAGCCGTAAGGTGATGAGGGCATGAGTGACTGAGAGTAATGCTTCTCGGTCCAGAATGGGCCGCAACTGGTGCACCAGGCGAACCTGGGCAAAGGTCCTCCTGACCACAGCCTTCAGGTCTTCTAAGTTCAGCTGTGGATCCAGAAGGACCCCCCAAATCGCAACCCCTCTCAGAGGGGGTCAACACCTCCCTCTCTATTTCCAACGATGTCAAGTGTTGGATGGTCCGAGAAGTAGGGACCCAAAGACAGGGTTGACCTTGAGCCTGTTGGTCCCCATCCAGACCCCCAGGCCTCAGGCACTGGGACATCACTTCAGCGGCATCGGGTTGGTTTGGGGTGGATATAAACAATTGAGTCTCATCTGTGTACTGATGATACTGCACACCAAACCCCCAAATGATCTCACCCAGTGGTTTCATGTACATGTTGAACAGGACGGGCGAGAGGACCAAGCCTTTAGGCCCCCTGCAAGCCAGGGATCAGGCTCGACCTCTGCCCCCTTACCAACACCATCTGCATATGGTCCGAGAGGTACGAGGAGAACTATCAAAGCATGGTGCTTCCCACTCCCAACCCCTCGAGCCACTGCAGAAGGATACCATGGTCTATGGTATCGAATGCCGCTGAGAGGTCAAGTAGCACCAAGATAGAGGAATGACCCCTATCTCGGGTTTGCCGGAGATCACTGACCAATGTGACCAATGCGTCTGAGTGCTGTGCCCAGGCCTGAAGCTGGACTGAAAGGGGTCCAGATAATGCACTTCTTCCAAGGATTCAAGGAGCTGCAGTGCCACCACCTTCTCAACAACCTTCCCTAAAAAGGCAAGGTTGGAGACCCGACGAAAGTTCTTTAGTTCAGCTGGGTCCAAGGCAGGCTTCTTGAGGAGGTCTCACCACCGGCTCCTTCAAGGCAGGTGGGAAGAACCCCTCCCGCAAGGAGGCATTTATAACTGCCTGGAACCAGCCTCGTGTCACCTCCAGACTGGCCAAAATCATCCAGGAGAGGCATGAGTCCAATGAACAGGTGGAGACACTCAAAACTACCATGGTCTTGTCCACTTCCTCAGAGCCAACAGGATCAAACTCGTCCCAGCTAATCCAACTAAGACCTGCCCCCAACAACTTTGTAGCGCTTGCACAGTTGGAGTCCAGGTCTGTCCAGATCTGAGCAATTTTCTCTGACAGATATAAACTAAATTCCTCAACATTCCCTTGCAAACGTTAATCTTGAGAAGGGAACGGGTCACCTTGAACAGAGTGGCTTGGCAACAATCTGCAGATGCAATAAGAGCGGAGAAGTGCGAATACTTCGCCGCCCTTATCGCCACTAAATAAGTCCTAATAGGATCTTAATAGTGTTCGGTCAGATTTGGAGTTACTGGTCCTCCAACAGCGCTCCATACATCTCTTCTTGCACTTCATCTCCCGGAGCTCCTCGGTGAACCAGGGAGCCCTCTGGAATCTGCACCTAGTGAGAGGTCGCAACCCGGTCTAAGGCTCTAGTAGCTGCCCCATTCCAAGACGCCACCGGAGTCTCCGCTGGGCTGTGGGCTAGGGAATCAGGAAATGACCCCAGCTCCCTCTGGAACCGCAATGGGTCCATTAGGCGCCTGGGGCGGAACCACCTAATTGGTTCCACCTCCCTGCAGTGGTGGACAGAACTCTAGCCTCAGCAGAAAGTGATCTGTCCTTGGCAAGGGTTGATTGACTATATCTCCCAATTTCAGATCACATTTCCACTGGCCGGAGATAAATACTAAATCGAGTGTGTGACACCTCCCCCCCCATGTCAGACCCTGAATTACTTGGGTCAGGTCCATGGTTGCCATGAACTCATGAACTCTGTGCCGCAACTGAGGCCTCACCAAGGGAGGGCAAGTTAAAGTCCCCCATAACCATAAGCCTGGGAAACTCAACCGCCAACCTGGCTACTGCCTCAAGCAGCGCAGGCAGGACTGTTGTGACGCAGCTGGGAGGTAAGTATGTGATCAGCAAACCCACCTGTACCCCTAAGTCCAACTTCACAAAGAGGGACTCACACCGGGAAATCTCCGGCCCAGTGCCTCTGCGAGGGTGTGAGCTCTGGCGTCCAATAATAGCCACTCCACCACCCCTGCCCTGGGGTCTAGGCTGGTGTAAAACCTGAAACCCAGCCAGGCACATTTCTGAGAGTGGGACACCTCCCTCGCACCCCAGCCATGTTTCGGTTATGCAAGCCAGGTCCGCCTTATCCTCCAGGATCAAATCATTTACTTTTATTCCAGCCAGATAAACAAATGTATTTTAATGCATTGAAAGTTTCAAGGTAAAGAAAACAAATATCTACTCCAAACAACCCAATTTACTAGATGATACTTACTCAGTAAAACTATATTCTCCCTTAATGGACCCTTTAGAATGTGATAGCAGAACAAAAAATGGAGATTAATACAGTAAATAATACTGTGTTTATAATTTTAATACAACCAATCATTGGCTAATTTCAATGTTGCTTTTTAACAATGGACAAAAAAATGACATGTCTGACATTTTAAATATATTAAAAATGTAGCATAATAAGTCTTCCAATGTGTGTATTTATTTACCATAAAAATTACTGTCCTTCAAAGTTGACTTCTTGCAAATGAAGATGAAGTAAGCCTGTTTCTGGATTGTTACAGTATACAATAGTAATTTATTTTTTTCTTTCTTTTTCTTTTGCAGTAAAAAAATTTACAAAGACAGCAGTTTGAATATGCAATCCAGGGGCATTGTATCCACTGGAGAAAGATCATTCAATGACACAACATGCTTAATACCTCATCCAGAAGCATCCATTACAAGTTGCAATGACATCAGAAGGAAGACAGATTGGGTCATGAAGTCACTGTACCAATGAAGGGCTTATGCAATGACATCATGATGCATTTGCATAAGTTGCATAATTTCTGTGATATCATCACACACGTGTCATTTACTGCCCTTCCAGACAACCCTGTCCTTTCTTTTATTCAATAATCACATGTCTTCAGTTAAGAGAACCAGAAATAAGGATTTTCAAACTACAGTGAATAAGTACTGAATAGATGAGTTTTTAGAAGATGTAAATATAACCAAGAAAAATTGAGGTATTCTCTTTCTTTTCAGTAGATTTGATGACACATCTAAAAGTACTATTTACTACTGCTGACATGAACAGCTAAACAAAGGTAGTTACTTTATGAAGGAGATGAACATAGTTTAATAGAATGAAGGCAGCAAGATTCATTATTTTAGTGTTCACACTAAATGCCAGCTTTGCAGTTTCATTTGAAACCAACAGCGATCATGAAACGTCATGAAAGATTTAAAAAAAATCTCCTAGAGCGATTACTAAACGAATCATTATCACACTAGATCAGTAAACCCCAGAAGAAAATAACAATAATAATAATACCAGTGTCTTATAATTTAGGTCCTTTTTCTACTCGGTGCCTTTTTTTTAGACACAATCCATAAAAATTGGCCACACCGCACATTTCTTTTACATTAAAAATGTATCCCCATAAAAATGCCTGATACAAAGTCTGAAGTTAACGTCCATCCCTAAATTTAAAAGATCAGCTAAAATAAGTTTAAATTATTACAGTATTTACAAATCCAGCAGGCAGAACAGCCATCATGGCTTCTTTTCCATCTTCCTAGCAGCTGTCATCCTTCAAGCAGCTTTGACGGCTCCCTTAGCTTCTAGAAGCTTCCTCATTTATCATCAGTCATTTTGAGCAGTTCTAGAAGAGCCCCCACAGCACCAAAATAACCCTTCAAAATGATTGAAAAGGAGGAGTTAGCAAAAACAAATCCAAAATAAATTATTGCAATATTTAACAAATTTAACACTGGGAATATTTTTTTAAGGCTGTAAAAGAAAATGTAGAAAATCACAAAGAAAAGAATTAACATCAGCTAATTTGTATGCATCCAGCTACTTAAGTAAATATTAGATGTGACAAATAGATATACAGAACTGAAAAGGGATTATTCTTTAAAAAAAAATCCCCTCTTATTTTTAACCAAAATCTTAGTTGATTCATTGAAAGATTTAAGTACTCATATTTTTAGCAAAATTGCCGCTGGTGACCATTACACAGTCAACCCGAAACAGCGGCACAAGCTTATTCACAAGTTTAACATGTAGGAAAAGATAATCTTCTCCAGAATAACTCAAGCAGAAAATAAAAGTGTGTGGTAAAGCTAAAATTCCTCATGTACCCTAGGGCTGTGCAAAATCATTCAGAAGGTCATTCTGTGGGTCTGCTGAGGAGCTCAGTATCAAAACTGCATTGCCTCAAGGGCTTAGCAAGGCCATTCCACACTGAGCTTGCACAGAACGCACTTCTGCCAGGACTCCTACACAATATCCTCTGTGCATGATTCTCCACAATTCTAGTACAAACAAGCTGGTGCTATCTATATGGCACAGGATGTATCAATAATTACCCTGGTAATGACTTCTAATAGAATTCAGCTACTGATTTGTGAAATTTATTGGCCACCTATCTTACGTCAGTGTAACTCTGGGCAGCTTTCTGCTTTCTGATAGGAGTTTGTTTCTATAATCTCTGCTGGATCAAATACTCTTTCATCAGCACAAGAACCCAATTAGATGAAGCCTGATGTTCTTTCTTGTCTAATATTCCTAGATGCCCTCACAACTTCACTAAAACAGATGCCTTATTATTATTGTTAATTTTATTACTAATTTAATTTATATCCCGCCTTTCTTCTCCAATCAAGGGGAACACAAGGCGGGTAGCAATATATTAAAACCACAATAAAATACAATTTATGCGATATAAATTTAAAAACTCTAATAAAAAACTAAAATAACTATAAAAAATTATTAAAACCACACAACATCCAATAGCAAACATACAGTACATCCATACAAGGGGAGTCATCAATTCCAAGCCCACTGGCAGAGCCAGGTCTTCACAGCCTGGCAGAAGGCTAACAGATTTGGGACGGATTTATGCAGATATTGCCTTATACAACAGACATTAATTTGTTTTCCCATTCATGATTTAGAGCAGGGCTGGGGAATGATGACTTGTGAACTTCAATTCCCATGCTGGCTCAGGAATTCTTGGAATTGAAGTCCACAAGTGATAAACGGGCCATCATTTCCCACCTCTGATTTAGACTGAAAATTACCAATAATGATAGCTAGGACAGGAATTTATTGATGTTGTAATCTGCCCAGAGTCGCCTTGCAGTGAGATGGGCAGGAAACAAATTTAATAAATAAATTCATTACAATATTAACAAATATAATGCTTTCTTTTTTAAATGGCTTTTACCTCATGTTCCAAAAAGAGAGCTTTGAGTTGTCCCTTTGACCAATAGTCCATGGCATAGGCTAGCACCTTCATAGCAACCGTGTTGATTCTCAGGAAGTTGCCTACAAACACCACTCGATCAATATTCTGTAAAATTTAAGTAAAATAAATGAATTATGTGCAGTTAAAAGGATCTTATTTTTAACCTTATACATTGAAAATGTTCAACAGTGCTTAAATATTTCTTTGGTGTTTTGGACAGTTAAGACCTCAGGCGGACAATCCAAAATGGATGAACTTGGTTATGTACTAACCAAGCATGCAATTGATCCTAAATTACATTTTTGGGCAAACCAAGCAACAGGAAAAATAAATCTATACAGTTACAATATTTTGCTTTTTAAGGTATATTTAAAGACTCATTCTATTCACTGATATGTTGTTTACCATCACAAAATTTTACATATTTCTTATTTTGTTAAAAAAATAGCCATATCTATAGATTATGAGAATGATCTCTAGCATATCAATGAACTGTAAAGAATAACTATTCAGGACTAACTGCACTTCTTTCTATATAACCATGCATAGGGCTGACTCTTTTTTTGTTGATAAATGTTCTACTATAGGTTCTCTGGAAAGGATTCTGGCCATGCATATCCAGGAAGCATTTAATTTTCTTTCCTAAATATAGTGCATCATCTAAATAATATGTACTTTAGCGCATTCTAGAGAAACGTTTACTTCTCTAGAACGAACAAAAAATAAAACAATTTTTAGCCATGTCTGTGCTGAGGTAGTAGAATCTGCAGCTGAAATGAGAGAGACTAGCTAGTCTGGTCTCCATTAAGGGAGGAATCAGTAAAGGAGACTTGACTCCTTCTCCCCCAAATCCCTTGGGTCTTCATCTTGTTGTTTGCAAGAGAGTGCATTTAGTCTGGTGAGATTCTTATACGGTAAAGAGGCAAGTAGCAATAAATATGCTTCTCTGATCAGTTTGCTGTGTCTTTCTGTTTCTTGCACCTGACAGCTAAAGCACTGAAGTAATGCATTTCCCCAAGTATTAAATAAATGTTATAAATATCATGTGAAGGTCCGAGTTTTACCAAGCCACAGAGTCTTCATGCAATTCACTGACACTGCCTGGAGATAATTTTGTTCTCATCATGGAGGATTAAAGTTAATTTTGTTTCTGGCAGTGATGCTAATCGCTGAAAAGACCAGAAAATGTCTAACAGTAAAGAAGGAACCTCCAGGTATTTACTAGAATTTCAATATACTATCACCACCACGCAGACAGACAGACAGACAGACAGACAGACACACACACACACACACGAGACAGCCTTCCACTGTTTATGTGCCTTTCAGATGTCAAGACTCCCAATTCTCCATATTCTCTGGAATTGGCCATTAGAATTGGGAAATTCTGAAAGGGGCACAGGTTGGAGTAGACTGCCTAGAAATTAGTTCCATCGCTGCCTATAGCAAGGATATGAATTTGTACTGCAGAAACCAAAGGGAGAAAAAAGACAGCAAAGTCCCCATTCTGGACAAGGAGGATCACTGGTTTGAAAGAGGAGTCAAAGAAGCAGTCTACATTAAGATTTAACACTCTTCTCTTAATAGAGGGCTACGGATACGACATCACCTTATCTCCTGTTTACAACACAGTCCTTTCAACAGTTCCAAGAAAGTTCCACATCCATCTGCACTATTCAGGTGACCCTGAGGGTACAGATAAACCTGCAAGTGGCTTCAAGGGCTCTCAGAAAGAGCACAAACGATCAAATGATTGTAAGGGATATAAATCTTTCCATCCTGCAACCATTTAGTCAGAACTGAAGAAGCTTCTTGGACGAAAAGCAAAATGTCTTCAAGGAAAAACAAAGTCCAGTTGCCTTTTGAAAAAGCACCTTTGAGATCATCACTCTTGTGTATTTTACTCATCAAAAATATATTTGTTCCTGTCTGCCTCTACTAAAGCTATTTCGAAATTCACCAACATTTGAAAGAATAATTCACTACCAATTGTAGTGAAAACTTTGCTTTGATAATATTTTTTCATCTTTAAAGAAGGAAAATTAATTATCACTCAAGCTTGTAGCTAAACAAGCATCAGCTTCTTTTAGTAATTACTGCGAGTTATTTTTGCTCTGAAATGTTGGAGGTGCTAACATGACAAAGCTTAGTGTTAATCATGCATATTTTAAGCTTGTCAACTAAGTGTGTCTTCTGTCATCATCTTCTTTTAACGACCCCATAATCCCAGGAGTCTGGGTAACTGAAAGGAACTAGCAGAGTGTTTACTGGCCAGATGCCCTTCCTGTCACCAATGCAGAGTTTTGTTCAGCAGATATATTCTCATTGTGCCCAGAGAAAGAAATATCTGCCTCTACCTTGAACTCACAGCCTCCTGATTGCGAGGTGAGAGCTGCACCTCTAGGCCACCATACCACTAAGTGTGTCCTCTGTGATCCAGTTTAATTTAGCTATGGTTTAAATTTTTAACTACTATAAAAACAGAAAAAAAATCTGTTTCAGATTTCGTTAAATAAGAATGTCATTACTAATATCTCTGAACATTTTATTACTATACATTAAGAAATCAGTCACCAATTTTGGTGTAATGAGTCTAACAAGGTATTATTAGGTAGATTCATTATTTGGAAGCACTAGAAAAACAACTGCAACATGCAAGATAGTGCCTTTGAATTCAGACCACAATTAAAGTTTCTTGAACTGAAATAACTATGGAATTAAGATGCTGCACAGACAGGGTCTCACAATTTTCACCATTATGGACTCCAACTATGCATTTTAAGGCATAAGCTTAATTTAGATTTTGCCTAATATTTTAGGAAAATCAATGCTCAAACCAAGTGCTCATCTGCACTCTCCTCTATTATTTTATGGTCTCACTTTAACCACCAAATCAAATCAATCACAGATCACCATAACAAGCTGCTGTCCGCCACAACTGAAAAATCAGCAAAATTCCACCTGTCCTACAAAACCAGAAACTATTATTTGAAAAGGCTCCCAATTTCCTAACCTGAGTATTATATTAAACTTGCTAATGGATTATTGTGCAAGCAGCTGCAAATTGTTAAACAAGAACCCAAAGCCAGAATTCAAGACTGTATTGAACAAAAATCTCATGAATTCCAGGCTTTTGCAAACATTCACTGGGATTCAAAGATCACCGGAACTGCTTATCTAAAATTGCAGTCAATTTCTGCTTCTGGAACAGAAATTAGATAGTAACAGAAATAATTTGTCTGAAATATAAAGAATTCCATTTGCATATGTTCTCACAAGCTTTCATACTCATCTTTCAAAGCTAAACAGGTCATATTAAGAGTTCTCCCTAAGAGGTCTCTTTACATATTTACGGTATAAAGCTGTGTTGCTATTGCAGTTAACTCTCTATGCTTTGATAGCCCTGTACAATGCTGCTTGAACTCCATGCCACAAGGCAACACTGTAAAGAAGCTGAAAGCAAAGAGGAAGTTCAGGACCACTTATTATTGCAGAGGCTTCCACTGATATTCCTATGTAAAATATTCAGGAATATTAAAAGCTTATAGTCACCAATACATAGAAGCAACTGAAACAGGTCCTCGGTTTGATATTAGTATTGACTAATATCTTACACCTGCATTTCACCTAACCTACTTAACCATCCAACTATTTGACAATATGCCAGTGTCTTCCTTCCTCTTGTCATATATTCTCTTACTATCTTTGACCTGAAAAAAATGGCATAGACAGGCAAATATTGGGCCTGCATGCGGCTAGATTTTACCAGTGGGCAGTAAGATAAGTTGCTATTATAGACAGCATCTATTTTAGGCTTAACAGTCACTGTCTGGGTTGGATTATGCCAATGCCAATATGCTTGAAGAATTATTGATCTTTATAGCTGGAGCCCCCACATCCAAGTTCAACATTCTAGCAATGATACCACACTAATAACAGTTTATAAGTGTTAGTGGTATCTCTGAGGAGAAAACCAGGCTCCCAATTTCTTCTGCAGACTCCTGGGGACAAGATCCACCTAGGCACCAGGAGCAGGGAAAACCTTTTTTTGAGCTAGTCCTCAATGAAGATCTGAGGACTTGGGAGGGTGGAAAGCAGCCTCAGATGATGAAGGTTCCCAATCACTGATGTACCTTTAAAATACTCTGATATAGTCATGATCAGGTTATATCACTCATATAAACAGGCATTCTTATGGCTTTACCTTTAAAAGATTGTGTAGTTTTTCTCTGCTATGGCTAAAATACAAATTGAAAGGAATATAGCTCTTGTTAATTGTTGTTATGGCACTGCCACTAAAACAAAGTTTCCAAAATGCAAGTTGGAAAGAATTCAGACCATTGGACCAAACAACATATGCAAATCATACTGAATATGGTGCCTCAATAACAACCCAACACTACTGTTAAGTTAATGGGGTCCATATGCTTTCAGTGTAAATATTGGAGGCTTCAAATTAAACAGCACATCTGAAAAGTAAATCTTGAACAAACACAGAATCCCACTTACAGGCTCAAAGAATTAGAAGTCTCAGGAACAGTGATCATTCTACTTAATAGAGTTCTTAACAACTTAGCAGAAGGCACACTATCTATAAAAAATTATCATTTGAGTGTTTTTTTAAAAAAGAAAAAAGAGTAGAGCCAGTTCATATCATGGAATAACATATTTTAAAGTAGGGGTATCCAACCTTGGCTTAAGGCTTGTGGACTTCAACTCTCAAAATGCCTCAGCCAGACCTGCTGGCTGAGGAATTCTGGGAGTTGAAGTCCACAAGTCTTAAAGTTGCCAAGGTTGGAAAATTCTGTTTTAAAGGACTGTTCAATATTTTCATTGGTCGTGGAAGGCACTGTATATAAACCAAAACCCCCAATCTTCTTAGTAACCCCAAAATAACTTACTATTAAAATTATCTCACCTCATTCAAGGCGCACATCCGAGCAATGGAGCCAATGTTATTGGTGATGGTGACTAACGTTGCTCTTGCCAGATCCTCTTTGCTGATTGTCTCTCGCTTTTCTTTGCTCATCATGTTGCCGAAACTGTGTGATAATACTAGAGGATGTGATCTTTCTTATATTTTTCAGAAAGGCCAAGGTTTCTAAAAATATGTTTTAAAGAATTTGTCTGGGATATACAGAGTCATTCATTCAGGAAGCAAAACACACGCTCACATGCAAATATAGAGAACTGATCAATTCCAACTACAGGTAATCCTCATTATCATTAAATATAACTTGATATCAAGCATATAAAAGTTACCACAGAAGAATCAATTTTGCTTTTGGAAAGCTGAGTCCTGGCTCAGTAACCTTCTAATGTTCTCAGAGGGGAACTTTTAAAAAGGATATTGTAAAACAATCAAGAATACAAAAAAGTCAAAAGGATCTAGGATTTAAAGAAGATAAAATAAGGAATGCTTACAACATGGTGGTGGTGGTGGTTCAGTTTAAGAAAAAAAAAGTTATTCAACAGAGGATCAAGACAGAAAGAAAGCAACATGGGAAATATTCCCAGAATACAGAACCTGGGGCCATCCAGGTCGTGGTTTTTTAAAAAGTATTACTTTAGACAGTGCATTGTCAAGTTCTGAAATGTACTATTGCAAGATACAATGTTGGCCACAAAAGGGAATTGGATTAACTCTTGTAGGATATAGCCCTTGGTCACAATTTTCCTGCTTTTATTCTTCTAAAACTAACAGGGCCATTGTACTAGGTGAGCCTTGGCTCTGATCCAGCATATTTCTTACATTCTTATGAACAAATTTGGTTGAAGCCTGTTTATTCCAGTCTTCTCAGATAAAGTATAGCCCAGCAAGTTAAGGTACGTTGGGTTTACTGTGCATAGATTGGGTTCCTAAATCACATAACAGAATCACGAATAAGCTGTAGGGAACCTGATAAAAAAATAAATAAATCTGGAAAGTGAATGTGCCAGATCTACAGTAAATCATTCTTGCAGTTTAGCAATTAATTTGAGTAATAGCATTGATAAATGGAATTGTGCATAATATAATTTACTATTTTCAGGATGCTGGTTGGTTTTCGGATTTCATTTTACAATGTGAAAACCCATTATATTTAATTTTATATTTATCAATCCTGATGACAGAAGTTAATTAGCTGTAGACCATCAAGAGAAGGCTTGTCAAACTAGTAGCCGAATATGACCCACGAAGGCCATGCCCACCTCGGCTCCTCAAAGGCAAAAAACATCACGATACGTCGTGATCTGGCCTGTGAAGCAATTGAGTTTGACATTCCTGATCTAGAGCCTCAAAGCACTTGCTTGTAACTTCTAGAGCATGCTGCAAAATCTAGCATTTTTACTGGAGGTTTAGAATGCACAAAATGCAATTGAAGTATTGAAAAATTATCCCCCAATCCACAAAATCCCATCTTCCCTCTCCATGTGGCCTTTTGCCCACTTTGTCATCATCTTGCTATTCATCGCAACCTTCAGTGTCAAACCACTCGCTGCTGTAACAAAGAAGTGTAGCCATCAGGCTGCAAAACACTTCCTATCCTTGTTAACAGGACAATAACAGCTGATTGTCATTGCTGCAGTTGACTAACATGGAATGGATGGGGATGGAAGTTAGATTAGCATGAAGCAATATGCACTTGTTGAATAATACACATATAAATAGAAGGCAGAGAATTTGCATTGTGATTTGTCCATGCATACCTTGATGCAACAGCAGATCCTTGAAGACCAAACCGTTCATAATCTCCTCCATAAATGTCCTTCACCAGCTTATCAACATTGGTGCTGTCTCCTTTAGCTGCCATTTCTAGAGCTTCCTCAAAGGTCTCACAGCCAGTCAGCAAACAACACAGACCCAGGAATGTACCACCACCAAGACTAGAAAGCAAAAAAAATATCATTTCAAATGCTTGACAAGAGTTGGGGGTTTCTCTATTCCTATCACTCCAACAATCCTTCAGGCAGGAGGAGATAACTGAATGGCATTTTAATTCTCTCACTTTAGGGGCTGCAGTGAAATATACCTAGATATATTTCTATGATTGTGACATTGGTTATTTTATGAAAGAATCCAGTGCCTCCTACATTCAGCTAGGCTGCTTGCAGAGTTAAGGAAAACAGTAGGCAGATGATTGTATAGGCTTAATTTCTGCAGTGTTTCTCATCTCAATGAAAGCAGGTGATGTGAACCATACAAAACACAGAACCTTATAGCCAATTGTTCTCTTAAGTGGCATCCACTTCTCTGCATTATAAATCTATTCAATTGTACCTATTTAGACTAGTGCTTCAGTCAGCAATATTAGATCACTAAGTTCCAGATGAAACTATTCATTTTGAAATAATTATTTATCTCTAAGCAGACATCATACATTTTCTTTACTTTGATGCTTTATTCTTTGGTTTGAAAAAACTGTATATTAAAATACAGTTTTTTATTCTTTATTCTTTGGTTTGAAAAAACTGTATATTAAAATTAGATTACTGTACTAAACCAACACCTACTAAAATGTAGTATCTAAGCAGCTTGGTTGAATGACTCCTAGTAGGAAAGTGGGTCTGGTTAGGAGTATCCAAAAAGAAAAGGCAATTCTTCTTTGGCAAAGTGTCTGTGGAAACTATGCTTCGGCTAGTTCTTTCTGCACGTAAGTTGCTAGTCTCTCAAAACCTACATGATTGCTGGTTGTGAGAATTCTAAGCAGAAATATTTGACTTCCGGGGCCACTTCCGGTGCTACTGGCAGCGGCAACCGCGAGCTCCGCAGGGGGCCGCGCCAGAACACCCGGTTTGAGGGTCCGTTAACGACCCAAAAGCCTATCTGAAGGATAGGCATTGCAAGGAGCGTGGGAGGAAGGGTAGAGG
Source organism: Boaedon fuliginosus (assembly GCA_027560395.1). NCBI lineage: Eukaryota > Metazoa > Chordata > Lepidosauria > Squamata > Lamprophiidae > Boaedon > Boaedon fuliginosus. Next base: position 32,837 of record JANHGC010003382.1, read on the forward strand.
GGAAGCGCCAATCCCCTCCCCGCCTCCCGAGAGCTCTTACTTAAGCCGGTGTGGAAGACCGCCAAGATGGCGGGCATTTAGCTGGGAACCCCGGGGGAAGCTGGAGCAGGAGGAAGCTGGAAGAAATACCGAACCAACAACTGGTAGGAAAAGCTTACTTACAAAAGAACTGAGGATCCTTAATAATAATTATTTTTGGAAGAAGTGGGAGTAATTGGCTGGCTGGAATTGGAGTTAGCGGGCGGAAAAGAAAACGCGCAGCCCGAGACATAAAGCCTCACCCCCAGCACGGCACTCCCGAGAACGTGTGACTGTAACTTGCCTTGTGATTTGTGGAGCGGAA
>JANHGC010003382.1:64680-77874 GCA_027560395.1 Boaedon fuliginosus
AAAAGCCGCTGAGAGGTTAAGAAACAACAGGACAGAGGAAGCTCCTCTGTCCTGAGCCTACCAGAGATCATCCACCAGCACGACCAATGCCATCTCAGTGCTGTAACCAGGCCTGAAACCAGACTGAAGAGGATCAAAATAATCAGTTTCCTTCAAGGTCTGTAGGAGTTGAAGTGCTACTACCTTCTCAACAACTTCCCCCCAAAAAGGAAGATTGGAGCCTGGACGAAAGTTCTTCAAATAAACTGGGGCCAGGGAAGGCTTCTTGAGAAGGGGCCTCACCACCCCCTCCTTCAAGGTCGGCGGGAAGGAACCCTCACTCAACGAAGCTTTGATAAACACCTGGAGCCAGCTTTGTGTCACCTCCTGACTGGCAGAAACCAGCCAGGAAGGGCACGGGTCCAGCAAACAAGTGGAGGCACTCCTCATACCCATGGACCTGTCCACATCATCCGGGCCAACAAGATCAAACTCTTCCCACTTAACAGGACTAAGACTTGCCCCAGTCACCTCTATAGATCCTGCCCAACTAGAGTCCAGGTCTGTCCGAATCTGAGCGACTTTATCCGACAGGTACTGAGCAAATTCTTCAGTTCTACCCTGCAACAGTTCCTCCATCTCCCCTGGCTTGAGGAGGGAGCGAGTCACCCTAAACAGGGTGGCTGGACAACCGTCCGCGGATGCAATAAGTGCGGAAAAATGAGAACATTTTGCCCTTCTTATCGCTACTAAATAAGTCATAATAAAGGCTCTTAATAGTGTTTGGCCAGGTTCAGATTTACTGGCTCTCCAGCGTCTCTTCTGGCGCTTCATATCCCAGAGCTCCTTGGTGAAGCAGGGGGCCTTCCGAGGTCTGCGCACAGTAAGAGGTTGCAAAGGCACAACCCAGTCCAAGGCCCCGGTGGCAGCCTTGTTCCAAGCTGCAACCCTGGCTTCGGCTGAGCTGTGGGCAAGGGAATCAGGAATCTCCTCTAGCTCCTTCTGAAACCCAAGTGGGTCCATTAAGCGCCTGGGGTGGAACCTCCCTGCGGCGGGGTGTGGTTATCAGGAAATCCAAGCTTAATAGGAAGTGATCTGACCATGGCAAAAGTTGGATGACTATATCCCTCAAATCCAGGTCACAATGCCATTGCTCCGAGATAAACACTAAGTCGAGTGTGTGTCCTCCTCCTCTCTCCCCCCACCCCCCGCAAATGAGTCGGGCCCTGAACTACCTGGGTCAGGTCCATGGTTGCCATGGTAGTTATGAACTCCTGAGCCGCATCAGAAGTCTAGCCCAGGGATGGCAGATTGAAGTCCCCAAGCACCATCAGCCTGGGGAACTCCACTGCCAACCCCACTAGCACCTCGAGCAGCACAGGCAGGGTTTTTGCTACCTTACATGCTGTCTTATGTTGCACGAAAATGACAGGTATCAATATGGTGCATTTAGGAATAGCTAGTTGGCTTTTTCATACTTAAGAACCGACAAGGCTTTGCTATAATAAGTGAAATGTTTATTCTCTGCGTATGAGAGAGATGAAGAGAAAGGACTGTGGAAAGGCTTGACTCAGGGGAAAAAATGTTCTCTGCAGTTGGGGCATTTGAAAATCATTGGGCATGAACCAGATTTTTATCACTTTTTCTTTTAATTAGAGAGAGAGCCTGGAATCCAAAGAACGAATTCATGTTTGCCTTCGGGTCAAACCAATTTTAGAGTTGGAAAAAGAACATGATGCTCAGGTATTATTCAGCTAAAAGAGCTAAAAGCACAACTTCATTAAAATTATGCTATCTGCCTGGCTCTAAAGGATCCCCGCCCCCCCTCCATTTTTCTTATAGGGTTGTGTTTCTGTGGTTGACTCAACAAGTATTATATTAAAAGCTCCTAAAGGCTCCAAGACATTTCGCCTGAGTGAAAAAAACCTGCGGCAATTGGTGCAGAAATTTACTTTTTCCCAGGTATAGCCAGTTTCCTTATCAGTAATACGAAAATGTTATAGTTGTTTAATAGAATTATTAAACAATCAGAAAAGTTTTTAAAAGTGAAGACTCAATATATCTTCTGCAATTTTTATATTTGAAAACTTAAAGACCTCTCTTATATATTTCTTAGGTATTTGGGCCCAAAACAACACAAGAAGAAATCTTTGATGGTGGTGTGAAGCAGCCTATGTTAGATTTCCTAAGAGGACACAGCCGACTAATATTCACTTATGGTGTTACAAATGCTGGGAAAACACACACCTACCGGGGTACATCTGAAAAACCTTGATTTATTTAAGCTTTACATTTCAGCTAAGGTTGCTTATTGGTGGCACACAATAATTACAAAGTGAAGAGAAAGGTTATTTTTGGGGATATTTATATTTGAGAAGATGAAAAGTTCAGCATTTTCTATATTTCATTGGCAGCTACTGTGTTTTCCTGAAAATACAACCTACCCCAAAAGTAAGTCTTAGCTTGATTTTTACATGTGAGCCCAATATAAGCCCTGCCCCCAAAATAAGCCCTAATTAAGACTCCACCTACTCAGGTGCATGGGGTGGGGCGAGGCGCATGGGTAAAAATTAGGGTGGGGTTGGGGATGTGCGGAGCTCCCCTACTTACCAGGCCTCACCCCCCCCCCCCCCGACACTGCTTGCCTTTCAGACCCACTTCTTTTGCGGCCACTTGCCTCTGGATCGATTGGGAGCTCTGTTATCGGCTCCAGAGGGCTTTCTGGAAGGCCTCTGAGGAGAAAACGGAAGCCAGAGAGTGCCACAGGCATCAATCCGGAGCCTGTTTTTCAGCTGCAGAGGCCTTTCCGGAAGGTCTCTGGCAGCGAAACGGAGGCTGGGGGTGATATGTGTAAATGGCGGCAAGCGGCCACAGAAGAAGTGGGCTGGCAGCGTGCTCCTGCTGGATGGGGCTGTCTGCTGCTGCCGCGAGGTGAGTCAATAATTAGACATTCCCTGAAAATAAGACTTGGTGTCTTTTTTGGTGGTTTTAAAAAAAAAAAAAGACCGGGTCTTATTTTCGTGGAAACACGGTACTTTAAAGCCTTAATCCATCTTTCCCACCTCTGCAACCCAAGTTTCAAACAGTAGTTGGCAGCGATTTGGTCTTGCAAAGTACATACATGATATAATGCTAATGAATGATTTCCATTGTTTTTATTTTATTTTATTTATTAAGTGAGTTCTAAGCAGTAAGAACACTTGGTGTTTTTTGTCCATTTAAAAGCCAAGCAAGTCCATATTTGCTCTCTGTTGTAAAACTGTATTGTATTTACCTGAAGGATGGCTCCAGTTCAGCCTTCTGCAATCTGGGTCCAGCAAATATTTTGGATTTCCTTGGCCGAGAGTTATAGAGGCTAGGGTCTAGCATATCTGGACAGCAACAGATTGGGGGATAATGATAGTCATTCAAAATATATTTAGGTCAAAAAGTCCAAGCTTTCTTTATCTCTGCTCCAACAGCTGAGAATTCTACCAATGTCTTAAATTCTATATCCCAGGTACAGATGAAGATAAAGGCATTCTCCCCAGGACTCTGGATATGTTATTTCAAAGAATTGAAAACAAACTGTATCCAGACATGAATTTCAAGCCCCATCGATGTAGAGATTATAAAAATCTGTCTAAAGAAGAAGTGCGAGAAGAAATATCTCTAAAAAATTCATTGCTTCGTCTCCTGAAAGAGGTATTGTGAGTCCAAAAAACAAAACAAAACAAAAAACAAAACAAAATTTTTAGCAGCTTTTAGTAAATAAACCCAGAAAAACCATGTATTTGACAATAAGGAAACATTTAAATAGAATGTAAGGACAAGGACTAAAATATTGCCTAATTGGTGGATTGGCGCATATGCACACACACACACACCCCAGTTTGGGTGCTGTTCGGGGGTTATATTATGGTTGATGGACACCGTACACATTAGGTGAATGCTCTGTGATCTGATTTTATTTGTTTTTAGTTATCACAAAATATTAAGATACAAGGGATGATGGAGAGAAACCTCTAACAAAATATTTGTGGTAATCCAAATTTTGTTCCTGACTTAATTTTCAGGTAGATTGCCAGTGCAGCAATAGTAGAACAACAGATAATCGTGAAGGTAAGTTTATTTATTTATTATTATTTTTATTAAGTACATTATTTATTATTTATTTATTAATTACATTTTTATGCTGCCCAACTCCCGAAGGACTCTGGGTGGCTTACAAGATAGATAGCAACAGCACTCAGTTTTTATTCACTGCTTATCAGAGCTTTACAATACTCCCCAAGCAGTTACAGAGTCAGCCTATTGCCCCCGAACAATCTGAGTACCCATTCTACCAACCTTTAGAAGGATGGAAGGCTGAGTCAACCTTGAGCCTGATGAAATTCGATCCAACAACCTGCTGAACAAATCAGCAGAGATAGCCTGCAGTGCTGCATTTAACCACTGCACCACCAAGGCTCATACAAGTTAGGTTGTTCATTCTCATTTGCTAAACCATTGTTTATTGAAGAGGGTTGGGTTCACAAATACTGTTCAGCTAGTGTCACCAAGGCCACTCTCAACTTTGGAATAGTGTGATGGGATCATTCTTCAAGGGGTTGGCAGGATCAAGGCGTAGAAGTTAACAGAGTCCAGACAACTGCATATATTGTACCATGCCAACCACACAGTCTGGGTCTGCATAATCTCTTAAAGCCAAATCAAGGATTATTGATATTAGTATAAAAAGTGAATGTTTCTAGCTGTCACATCGTTGAGTTCATTGCTGTAGCTAGCAGAGTCTTAAGAGCTAACTCTATGACATATCCAAGCTGGGGTTATATCCTCCATACCAACTGCCTGCTACTGAATAATATGGCTTTACATTATAACTTATTCGAATCTTTTTCCAGATAGGAAAGAACCAGAAAAAGAAGCAGACCAGTCTGACATGGAAGACCAGAGAGATGTAAAATTCTCAGTCTGGGTTTCTTTTTTTGAAATTTACAATGAGTGCCTTTATGACTTACTGCCTCCAATATCTAATGACAAGAGGAGAAAAATGCTGCGCTTGGCCCAGGACATAAAAGGCTATTCCTATGTAAAAGGTAATGAAATTTTTAGCAATTGACCATAATTTCAATAACTTACAAATACTGTCCTTTTTCAATTTGAGATGGGTTTCTTTTGACTAAAATGATGGATCAAATCATGCTATATATATGTCATTGTAAAATGAATAGTATGATACAGGTTAGTATTTTCAATCTTTGACTTTTACCTTCACTTATTTAAACACTTTATTTGAAATGTCTTTATATAATGAATAGATTTAATTCCATTTTTTAACCAAATCTTGCTATTTAGGAATCCAGAGATGCATTCTATCATCTTAAAAGTACTTCTGCTAACAATTATTAACTGTTCATTGGCATTTATAGTACACTGCTTGTGTAATAATTTTTGTGTTCAACTTGCTTTCAAAGAGAAGACTCCAAGAGAATTCATGCAGATTGACATTTTGTAATTTCATTATTCTTTGCACAAGGCGGTATGGTGTCTTGATAGGCATATCCTGTGTTCTTGCTTCTTTTCCTCCGTAATTATTTCCTCTTTAAAAAGTGTAAGATCTTAGTCACATACATCTGAGGTTCCAACGTGGGGACTCTGAAATTAGCTATATGGGGAAAAATTCCAGTTCTTTAAGCTTATTTACATCCCCCATGTATGTCTAATCTAGAACCAGCCAATGTAGTTGGTTCAAAGGCAATTTCAAAGGCAAAATGTTGCTAAATCAGATATCTATTTCTAAATTCTGTTTTTCCAATTAAATTTATCTGGTAGGATTATATATCTTGTAGGGCATTGTTGTTGTTCCGTTACTAATAAATACTCTTGTGTCTTTAAAGATCTACAATGGATTCAAGTTTCAAACTCAAAAGAAGCTTATAAACTTATGAAAGTAGGCTTGAGACATCAGAGCTATGCTTCCACAAAATTGAATGCCAACTCAAGTAGAAGGTAAAACAGAAAATTCTTGGTATAGAACAGACAAATGTCTGCTTTGTATTTAATTTAGAAATCTTATTGAATCCAGACTTAATGCTCCCAAATGCTTCTTGTTCATAATATGTTTCTTGATCTACCAACTCAAATGTTCTCGTTCTATATGTTTCCTTCCATGAACAACCACAAGATGGAGCTTGCAAGCTGTCATTTTCATTTCTGGTCAACCAGTTTGCCTTACTAACACCTGTCTAGTTCAGGCAATCTTTAAACCCTCCATTTAAAGAAATTACAGCTAAGACCTGTTAAGTTGTTATTGAGCTTATAAACCACTACAATCACAATTAACTCTTAGCAGCCTACAAATCTTCCTCCACGGCTCAGATTAAATCACAGCAAACTATAATGAAAACAAAACTAAAAACACAAATAGTTGTTTTGGAATAGCTGCAGTCCACCCTTACCTCCCACCCCCATTATTTCATGTATGTATCACTGGTGTTTCAATTAGTAGAGGGGCAAATACCTCATTCAACTTTCCAGGACTGAATAGTTTGACTAGCTAAGACTTTGGAAACGTCAGTCAGGAGGGCACCATTCAAATGTCCAAAAGAATGCTGTACCAAATGAAGGTAGCCCTAGATATGGAAGCCTGGGCAAGGACATGCAAAAAGAGACTGGTCTTATTGGAGAGGCAGATATTCCTGGGAGATGGTGGTCCAAGAGATATCCAGGAACTGAATCATACAAGCTTTTGAATGTCACAGCCAGCAGTCAGTGCAATGATTAACTCCGTGGATCCACAAATAAGCAACAGGAAATCAGAAGTAAACACTTCTAAATTTGTAGTTGTGAGCATAGTTGGGAATGTCAGTTTGTGAGTATCCCAGTATGCTAGAATTACTTGTGTCTCACTGAACCATAGAATGGCCTGATTTTTGGGATCTGTCATCTTTGAAGAGCAAGGAACATACTTTTCATGGGCAAGCAATTGCAGTCAGAATGTTGGATGGGTGGATGAATTTATTGACTGGCAGCAAGCTGGGTGTAACTTGCTTGAAAACAAGTACAGGTAGTCCTCGCTTAACTATTTAGTGACAATTCAAAGTTATGACAGTACTGAAAAAATGACAACCAGTTCTCACACATAAGACTGTCCAGTGTCCCTGTAGTCATGTGATCACTATTTGGGTGCTTGGCAACCACTGCATATTTATGACAGTCACAGTGTCCCACAGTCACGTGGTATCCATTTGGGACCTTCCCAGCTGGTTTCTGACAAGCAAAACTAATGAGGAAATAACAGGAGGTCATAAATCACAATCATGTGATTAACTCACTTAATGACTGTAATGGAACTGCCAGGACTGCCATCACTAAGCAAGGCACTCATGTGATAATTCACTCATGTGACTGCTTCACCTAGCAATGGAGTTGCTTGTCATTAAGCAAGGACTACATTTATCACAAATTGGGGAATGGGAATCTTTTACATTTATGTAAGAATTGAATCTGTTGGCTTTTGAGATACATACTCTTTGCATCCAGAGATACTGGAGGTAACTTTTTCATTTTCTCTTACAGCCATAGCATATTTACCGTGAAAATGCTAAAAATTGATTCAGAAACCACGCGTGTGATGCACGTCAATGAGTAAGCAGTCTTAATGTTTCAGGAAATCGTTCTCTTCAAAACCATCGTGTGATCTGTGTCTGTGCTGAATGGATGCACATTTCTCTTCTTCTAGATTATTTCTCTGTGATCTTGCTGGCTCAGAGCGCTGTACGAGAACCTGCAACGAAGGGGAAAGATTAAAAGAGAGCGGAAACATTAACACTTCATTGCTTATTCTAGGCAAATGCATCGGTGCCTTGAAATCCAATCAACAAACAAAGTAAGGACTGGAGGGCGTTTTTTTCTGAACAGGCAAATCTTGGGACATCTCAGCCACCCATTTATAGAATGGGAAAGGAAAAGCTAAATAGGAGAGAAAAGTTTCTTTTACTTTGTTCTTGACTCTTAATTTTCTTTCTAACTATAAAAAATATACAAATTATGGGTCCCCTGTTTAGTGTTCTCCTCACCTTGGCTTTAAAAAAATGCTTGCTAGTTTCTTGTCCTCCCTGTATAAGAGAGAAAGAATAAAAACGGAAGGAATTTAGTAAAATGGAGGCTTAACTTTTCTTTATAGATTGCTTTTAATTTCCAGTAACCCCCAGAATTGCACTATGCGTAGTCCTCAATTTATCACCACTGATTCAGAAAGGTTACAGTGGCACTGAAATAAGTGACTTAAGCCTGGTCCTCACACTTATAACAAACCCCTAGTCACAGGATCAAAATTTGGGCATTTGGCAACTGGCATATATTTACGACAGACGCCATTTTGTGACCTTTCCAGCCAGCTTGCAACAAGTTCACTTAACAACCACGTGAATCACTTAATTGCAGTGATTTGCTTAACCAAGCCAAAAAAAAGTTGTAAAATCTGGCCCAATTCACTTTACTCGGGAATGTCACTTCTGGGCTCGGTTGTGATTGTATGTTGAGGATTATCTGTTTTGAGGTTCAAAGATGCAATGTCTGCTTATTCAGCAAAAATAAATAAATAAATAAATAAAATTGTGATACGAAAGGCACGAAGTCTTAAAACTGCCACGTCTCTTCCCGACTTGTAATTAAATCATTTAAATAATTTTTCAAAAGTTCTTGACCTTTGCTGTAAAGGTCGAAAGGTTACCTGCTCTTAGTTGACCGTAGGCCTCTGCAGCCTTTCCATAAGTTTTTCCTTCTATGTTGATTTTCTAGACATACCCTTTTGTTGTGGCAAGCCTATTGGTCTGTTATTTATCAGAAAAACAGTTTCCAAGCAGACGTAATCTTTTGGTTTTGAAGCTTAAATGGCAGGGCTATGTGTGCTTAGACTATTTTTCTTGTTAGTTCTCTATGTTGAAGCTTTAAAACCTCTTTAACAATAAACATCTAAGTTAAAAATAGCAGACAAAACCTGTTTCAGTCACCATCTACCTGCACAGCCTCTTAAACCCTGGGATATCTGCTTAGAAAGAACTCTATCCGTTGTGTTTCTCCACGGTGTATCTTCATTTTATTTCATGAATTCAAGTTTAGCTTTTGCATGTTTAACCAGGAAACATGTATTTGATTAGAACCAAAGTTGGATGAACCCTAAGCCTATTTGTAGGGATGCATTTTGCACTTATTTCTGCAGTAAAAGTGTGCAGCAAACTTTCTATATGTTTTAAAATCTTGCTGCAATGTTAAAAAAAAAATATTCTCGTGCTTCATTCCAGGCTGCAACAGCACATTCCCTTCCGAGAAAGCAAGCTCACTCACTTCTTCCAAGGTTTCTTCAGTGGGAAAGGAAAGGTTTGCATGATAGTTAATGTCAGCCAGAGTCCCTCTGCGTACGATGAAACTCTCAACGTGCTCAAGTTCTCTGCAATTGCTCAGAAGGTAAGTATGTGCCAATGATTAGTGGCTGGGGAATGCCTATGACGAAATTACTGGGTTACAAAACTTTCAGGTGGTCAAGCTTCATAACCAAGATTTGATAATAAACCTCAGCTTTCTGAATACAGGTAGTCCTTGACTTACAACCATGTCGTTAGTGACTGTTTGAAGTTACAACAGGACTGAAAAAATTGTGGCATGGCCATTTTTCACACTTATGACTGTTGCAGCATCCTTATGGTCATGGTTCAAAATTCAGATGCTTGGCAACTGGTTCATAATTATGATGGTTGCAGTGTCCCAGGGTCATGTGATCACCTTTTGCGACCTTCTGACAAGCGAAGTCAAGGGGGAAGCCAAATTCACTTAACAACCGGGTTACTAACTGAACAATTGCAGTGATTCACTTAACAACTATATATTTATTTATTTATTACATTTTTATGGCGCCCAATTCCCGAAGGACTCTGGGGGGCTTACAGCAGAGATAGCAATAGCACTCAGATGTTATATACTGCTTATCAAGAGCTTTACAACACTCACCAAGCAGTTACAGAGTCAGCATATTGCCTCCAAACAATCTGGGTCCTCATTCTACTGACCTTTAGAAGGGTGGAAGGCTGAGTCAACCTTGAGCCTGGTGAGATTCGATCTGACAATCTTCTGAACAAATCAGCAGAGATAGGCTGCAGTGCTGTATTTAACCATTGCACCACCGAGGCTCTTCTGAAAAAAGATTGTAAAATGGGGCAAAATTCACTTAACAAATGTTTCACTTAACAACAGAAATTTTGGGCTCAGTTGTGGTCATAAATTGAGGACTACCTGTAGTGTCTTTAAAGAGCTCATAAATGCTAATTTATGAGTTGTGGCTTTCAACATGTTTTGTGACATCTACCTTGAATAGGTCATGGTACTGGATCCTGAGTCTCCCCAAGTAGAGAGAGTTGACCAGGTCTCCTTCAAAACAGAGTCTGAAAGTATCCTTGATGATGGCCTGCATTTACCCAAGAAAAGAGCAACTATATTTTGGGAGGGGACTCTGGAAGATGTGATGGAAGATGAAGAAGAACTGGTGGAAGATGGCAGTGAAGAACACCAGGGGGATTGTTTGGCAGAAGACACACATGCAAAGGAAGCTGACCCAACCGATGGGATGGAAAGTCAACTCGAAGCCGAAGATAGCGAGATCATTATCAAAAAAGAAGAATATCAGGTATGACTTTTGTTGATGTCCCAATCTTCAACCAAAAAGACTCTCTAATGAGCACGGGTAGCATCAAGGCAGTTTAAAATTAGGATGGGGTAGTAAAGAGAAAAACTGGAAGCTTGTGCATCAGTTCCTATTAGAATTAATGCAGTTCATTAAGAGTGGGTATTTTATCAGGATTGATGGATGGGCCCTGCTTCCTTTCTCATCTTTTCTTTGTAGCCTAGCAAAGACTATCTTCAAGCAACAAAGTCATATCAGTTTCTGGCCTTGGCTGATCTTACTAAAAGCTAAGGAGGGTCATGTCTGGTTAGTAAGAATATGGGACATACACTAGACTAGTGATAGCTACCCTTTTCGGCACCGAGTGCCCAAACCACAAGCACGTGCGTGCATCCCCAAAATGCAATGTGCGTGTGTCTCCTGCGCATGTGCACTCATCCCCTGCACATGTCCCATACATGTGCACACACCCTGTACACGCGCCCCACCCTCTGCATGCGCTCCCCGCATGCACCCCACTCCTGCGCCTGCGCAGCAGCGACTTGAAGACCAGCTGGCTGGCAGGAGGCACGTGCACATGTGCGGCACTGCTGACCTGAGACGACGGCTCTGTGTGCTACCTCTAGCACACGTGTCATAGGTTTGCCATCACGGCACTAGACTGAGAAGATTTTAAAAAAAAAATCTGGAAAAATTGATGTCAAGTCATTAAACTTGCTATTTCGCGTATATACAAGATATGCGGCCTTCAGTTCCCCTGCCTGGGGAAGAGAGGCGGGATATAAATCAAATAAATAAATAAATAAATAAATAAATAAATAAATAAATAAATAAATAAATAAATAAACGATGAGAAATAAACTACCGAGAGAGGTCCATGTAAGATTTACTAAAAAAACGTTTAGAAATGAAATTCTACAAAAAACCAAATAAAGTATAGAGAAAAGGAGATCAAGATACTGAAACAAGTACCTAGAAGAATCAGAGAAAAGAGAAGGGATTACCATTTCCTTACAAAAAAAACTGATGAGAATGAATGTTAACTTTAGATGGTTAATCCCAGAAGGAATATTGGTTTTTTGGGAGACAAGGAAGACACAGATTAGACACAGTAGAAAAAGCAGAACAGTTTGGTTATGAATATCTACAAGAAAAGGGAGAAGGAAGGCCAGCAGAAAAGCAAACACAGGAATCGAAAGGGATGCAAGAAATTGAGAAGAACATAGAAGAAGGTAGAGGAGATTTATTACCGTTAGAATTTCAAGAAAACAGTGGAAAAACAAGGGGCAAGACCTAAAGAACCACTAGAACCAAGAGAACTTAGAAGCAGAGCAATGCAACCATAATATAAGTAAACAGCATGGAAGAAGAAATTAAATGAATATCAATCAACATAAATGGTTTAAATTCAGCGATTAAAAGGAAAAGAACTTTTGGAAAATTACAAAAACAAAATTTAGATATAATTTGTCTGGAGGAAGTACATATAAAGAAAAAAGACGCCAAATTACCAGAACTTAAAAAATTAGGGGAAGTGTATGCAACATTGACACAACAAATAAAAGAGGAGTCGTCCTATATACAAAAGGAAAAATAAAATCCAAAGTAATATATAATGATGAAGAAGGAAAAATCTTAATGGTTGAAAGCTGTCTGAAAGAATAAAAGGTTTTAATAGTAGCCATCTATGCAGCTAATATTGGACAAGAGAACTTCTATAAAGATTTACATCAGAAGATCATCGAAATGGAATATGAAAATATTTTCATGATGTGTTATTTCAATGCAATAAGTAATATAAAATTGGATTATCAATCAACAGCTACATTAAAAAGATAGAAAAGAATTTTACCAAGATCTTTTTTTAAGATGATGGAGGAATTGAATCTACAAGATGGATGGCGGATAAAAAAAGACAACGGGAAATGACAGTTTACATTTTACTCTAACAGACATAAGTCATGGTCAAGGATAGATAGGATTTGGATTAAAAATGGACTGATTAATAATATTGAAAATTTGGCTATTGAAACAAATATTTGTGCAGACCACAATCCAATAACATTTTTATTGAAAGGATGCAAGAAAAGATCAAGATGGATCATGAATCAAGCTATTTTGCAAGAAAAAGAATATATACAGATGATGGGAAAAGAAACAACATGTTTTTTCAGGAAAATTCTAATAAAGGAACAGCAAAGCAAATTGTGTGGGACGCATACAAAGCATACACAAGAGGATTGACTGACTTATGTAGCAAAAAGGAATAGAAAGAAGAAACAAACACGAGAGAAAATGGAAAATGAACATAGATTATTAGAAAATGAGTTACAAAGAAACCCACACAAAAAAGAAATAAAACGACAGATGGACTTGAAAAAAACACCAGATTGAATTATTAGAAAAGGAGGAATTGGCACAAAAAAATACAAGTACCAAAACAATACTTTTTGAAAACGCTAATAAACCTGGAAGATAGCTAGCATACAAACTAAGAAAAGAGAAGGAAAAGAAAATAATACATCAATTACAGGACATTAATGGAATTTTACAAT
>JANHGC010003382.1:83032-105173 GCA_027560395.1 Boaedon fuliginosus
CAATAGCACTCAGATTTTATATACTGCTTATCAGAGCTTTACAACACTCCCCACGCAGTTACAGAGTCATCTTATTGCCCCCAACAATCTGGCTCATCATTTCACTGACCTTAGAAAGGATGGAAGGCTTAAGTCAACCTTGAGCCTGATGGGATTCGATCTGACAACCTGCTGAATAAGTCAGCAGAGACTGCAGCACTGCATTTAACCAGTGCGCCACCGGGGCTCTTATATGAGCCACAAATGTTAATAGGATGCAATCCAGTGTAGGATGCTGCGTGGATGCACAATTTATATGCCTGTAAACCACCTCCAGGTGCCTCTTTGCTATAGGACTCAAGAGGAAGCGTAGGCAGTGCCATTTGGCTTTCTTTATCCATTCATGTTTTCTTGGACAAAAGTTGCAGCTTCCTCCAATGTAAGCTTTCTTGCAGGGTTAGAAAACTACAGGCATATCCTGAATGAAACATTAAATCAATAATACAGGTAGTCCTCGACAGTTCATTTAGTGACCGTTCAAAGTTACACCAACACTGAAAGAAAGTGACTTATGACCATTTTTCACACTTACGACCGTTGCAGCATCCCTGCGGTCACGTAATCAAAATTTGGATGCCTGGCAACTGATTCATGTTTATGATGGTTGCAGTGTCCTTAGGGTCATGTGATTCCCTGTGGCACAGAAGGTCATAAAATGGGGCAAAATTCACTGAACCAATGTTTCACTCAGCAACAAAAATGGTGGCCTCAATTATGGTCGTAAATCAAGGACTACCTTTAATGGGTAAAGAAGACAATGGGGAATATCTATACAGGTGACGTCTGTTGATAATATGGGTTGTACTGTGAATGTATTGATTTAGAAAGCTGTCCATCTTTGCTAGAAGCCTGCCTTATTTAGCATCATGTCTACAGAAGCTGCCCTTGCAAGTCGTAACACAGAAAGTCTCATAATATTTATTTCTTGTTCTCCACTTTAGAAGTTACTTGATATAATAGATGAATTGAAGAATAAGTTGATAGAGGGGAAAAAGGCTAAGCTGTACATGGAGCTAAAAATTCGCGAAGAAGTTACTCAAGAATGTTTCCAGTACTTCCGGGCAAAAGAGAGTGACCTCAAGTAAGTCTCCTGGGTTTGTTTGTGCGCCTGGGGAGTTAATGGATATTTTCTAGCATACAACAAAGGTGTGTGCATATTGTTTCAGAGATCATTTCTTAAATCAGGCAGCAAATTATTTAACAGTGGAGCTATTTCTTGTGAATGTTTAGATAAAACAAGGACTGGAAAAAAGTTTTAGGTACTATTCAACATTTAAGTTTGCCACTTAAAGGTTATTCACTTGTATACTACTGATAGGTAGCATTCTCACTCACCCGAAAAGCAACCTATAACCTGAATTATAAACTTGTACTTAACAGAATGAACCAAATGTGTATAGATTTTGATAATGTAATTACATAAAACGGCCATCTGTTGATCCGTCACTTGCGTGTCCCACCTGCTCCCTGGTCCCCCGTGGCCAGGCCACCAAACTGCAAAGGTTGGAGACTACCTCTGTAAGCTATTTCGGTAGAAATAAGTTTATCAGGAAGAACTTTTAGGTTTTGATTTTCCTGTATGAGACATATTGCAAACTAGATGGAGTGACACTGGAAGCCTAGTTCATCAATTAAAATCCTGCGTTTACATAAATTAATGGTATAGTGGGATTTTCCCATTCCCTATAAGTCAGGGGTGACAAACTCAATGTCCACGGGTCGGATCCAGCCGGTGGGGTACTTAGATGTAGCCCATGGTGCCACCCTGAAAACAGGAAGGCCAGCCTGAGATGCCTCTGCCAGCAAAAACGGAGCTCGTGTGTGTGTGTGTGTGTGTGTGTGTGTGTGTGTGTGTGCACACGGCCCTCCGAGGCTCCGTTTCTGGCTGCAACGGTGTTCTGCAGACCTTTGCTAGTGAAAGTGGAGTTTGGGGTGCAATCCCCCCCACAAGGTCCATTTTTACTACAGAGGGCTGCAGGAGGCCATTGCGGCCTCCCCAACTCCATTTTTGCTGGCAGAGGGCTTCAGGAAACTATCATGGCCAAAAATGGAGCTCGAGAGCCCATTTTCACTGGCATAGCACTCAGGCCCCACAGACACCCCGACATGAGTGACGTGAAGCTGGCCACACCCACTCTAGCCGCCCCCCCACCCCCAGGTCAAACACAAGCCTGATGTGGTCCTCAATGAAATCAAGTTTGACACCCCTGCAATAAGTGAATGGGCAGCTTTCCTCAGTTTTCCTCCTACATTTTTTCTGGGTTCATCATGATAATAAAGTTATTATGCATAATAAGGAACTTGCATATGTAGTGCAATTTTTCATATCGAATACACTTATCTCTTCCAGCTAAGATGTTTTATTTTTTTAAAGAATAAGTTGAAGGTATTAATTGGTATGATTTGTTTCCAAGAAGTCTACGAATTATTTCTCTTTCTGATACATTTAGGAAGATCTTTAACGATAAAGAAGAAATAATGGTGACCACGTGTGAAGAGCGGATGAGCATTTACAAGGACCTGGTGAAGGACTGTATTGCACTCCCAGATGGCAAAGGAGGAGCAGAAGAGATGCTAAAAGAGGACGAAAAAGCGGTAAGTTTTGTTCCAGCAAATATAAGGTGTTGTGTTAACAGATAGTCCTTGGCTAATGACCACTTGTTCAGCGATCAATTCAAAATTAAGACAGCGCTGAACAAGGAGACTCACATTGAGGTCCTTGAGGATGCAGCATCCCCATGGTCGCACGTTGATGATTTTGGCAACTGGCTCACAATTGTGACAGTGGCAGTGGATCATGGGATTGCCATTTGCCACTTTCCTTTCGTGTTCTGACCAGTAAAGTCCATGGCCAATGATAACCCCATGACAATCGTGTTTAAGAGCTACACAAGATTAGCTTAACTACCACAACTGGAATTTCCGCGTCTGGTGTTGTAAGTTGGCATCGTCACGTTACATCAGGATTCACAACCACCTTGTTTAGCAACAAAGTTCCCAACCTCAATAAACGTAGTTAAATGAAGGCTTCCTATATTTACCTCCTCATGCTAGGTCATCTTCAGCTTATTCTCAGCAAACAATGCTTGAGCAAGCCATGGCTTAATCTGATTTCTGAATCCAGGCTTATTCTTCTTTCTCCCCTTTTTTCCGTTCCCCAGATAGATTGGGAGTTTTTATTTTAATTAAATTTTATCAATTTTCTATTAATTACATTTCTTAGTGCTTAATAAACAATGTATTGTCTGGGTATTTAATTTGCTTAACAATACAGATTCCATTCTTACACTTCACCCTTTTTTCCCCACCACTGGTAAAATAAATTCCATGTTTGATAATATTCTGTGTCTTCTTTCTGTTTAATTTCCAATGTAAGTCTATCCATTTCTGCACAGTCTAGTATCTTCTTAATTATTTCTTCATCTTGCGGTGTTTCTTCATCTTTCCAATATTGTGTATAATCCTCGTTGCTGTTAAAACATGTACTACTAAATACATACTTATCAATTTTTTCCTGATATCCTCCCTAATAAAAACAGTTCAGGTGAAAATATACATCTTTCCCTATTATCTTTTCTAGCCATCTGTGTATTTTTGCCCATTTTTTTTTTTAGCACAAGGCCACCATATATGACTAAATGTGCCTGTCTTTTGTTTACATTTCCAACATTTACTAGACATAATTTTAAACATTCTAGCTAACCTAGCAGGTGGTAAATGCCCCAGATAGATAGCGAGTTTTTCAATAATGCTGTTAACTTGCACTAGTTTTATGTACCCCTCTAGTTTTCCCTCTTGCTTTTAAATGTCCTGGGTTTGTTTGTTTGTTTTGCAACAAGGGAGGTGACGATGGAGAACCTGGAAGTGTGGCTGATCTCCCCAGTATGGTGGGGTCACTGCAGCAGAACGTTGCTGACATTAAACAACAGGCAGAAATGGCGTTTGGCATGCTTGATGCTTTGGAAGAACCTCAGCTGACCATTGAGCGACTTGAAAAGCATTTGGCTGACATTACAGCGGAGCTCGCCCACACTCGAGAGGAACTTGTTAGCAGGAATAAAGGTACACAAAGAGCAAAACCCCCCAATAAAACTACAGCTAGTCCTAGAAGTACGACCACAATTGAGCCCAGAATTTATGTTGCTAAGTGAGAAATTCTTTTAAGTGAGTTTTGCCTCATTTTACAACTTTGCTTGCCAGATTTGTAAAGTGAATCACTGCAGTTGTTAAATTTAGTCACATGATTGTTAAGTGAACCTGACTTCCCCATTGCTTGTCAGAAGGCTGTGTGCTTTTTCATGAAGCAGTTGATACAAATAGGATCGTCAACATGATTGCCAACATCCGATGACGGATATGGCACAAGAAGAATCAGAATCCAAAGGTCACAACAGGCGAATCACATGACCCCGGGGCACTGCAACCGTCGTAAGTATGAATCAATTGTCAAGCATCTGAATGTAAGGCACATGATCATGGGGATGCTTCAACGATCATCAGTCATCTTTTTTCAGTGCTGCTGTAACTTTGAACGGTCACTAAATGAACTGTTGTTAAATCGAGGGCTACCGGTATTGGCTGCAATCTGAAGGAGCACGCAGCCAGTTTCGCATGCGAGGAGAGAGTGATTTCAGCTTGTCTTTTTATCAGGGAAATTAGTGTTCCTAATTTGTTGTTAATTGGTGTTACAACACCTAATTGGTGTTACAACAATTCATTTAGTGACCATTTGAAGTTACGACCCTTGGCAAGTGACTCATATTTATGACAGTTGCCATGTTCTGGGGTCATGTGATCCCCTTTTGTGACCTTCTGACAAGCAAAGTCAACAGGGAAGCCAGGTTTATTTAACAACGGTGTTACTAACTTAACAACTGCAAGAAAGGTCGTAAATATGACAAAGTTCAGTTAACTATCTTACTTAGCAACATAAATTTTTGGACTCAATTGTGGTCATAAGTTGAGGACTACCAGGCTTGGAAATTAATTTGGTTCTAGGTCCAAAGGAACTCTGAAACCCAATAAGAGCATTTTATAAATCAGAATGTAGATTACATCTATTTCTTCATTGTTTGAAAATAAAAACGAATCCGTGATGAATATTAAAGGTATGATAAACATAAGCACTAGTATAATTAGATCTTTTGGGTCTAATTAAAAAATGAAAAATAGATTTTTAATTATTGGGGAGCCTAGCAGTGACCCAGGAGATTCGCCATTTGACCAATTAGTAATTTTACTCTTAAGAGTTAGTTTAATGATTGCTTGTTCATTAATAGCAGATTGAATATTTATTTCCTAATCAATTAATTGAGCAGTACTGAATGCCACATGGATGTTATCAAATTAACAAAAAAGACAAAACGTAAAGGTATCAAGGAATTTTATTTTAAAAATTCCCTTATTTTCCTGATGTATAAATCGATAATGTTTGTTTAACATTAATTTTCTAAACAGTTGAAGTAATTCTCCTCATGGTACTTAAAAGATATTTTAAAAACTGCTTACATTCCAGCAGCGGTAATGCAAGAAGATAAACTGAGTGAATCTACTAAAGTCCTTCAAGATGCTACTGAGGTAAAGAATGTTTATTGCATTCAAATCAGGCAACAAATAGCCTCTTTTGTCCCAAAATCACAAAAAAAGTAGGGGGGTCCATGGAGAGAAAAATGGGGAGACAATAAAATTGATACCTCTTTCTTTCTCACATCCACCCACAGCATTCTCTCCCTCTCTGAAAAAACCTCAGAAAAATCATTAATGAAAAAATAAAAACATTGACTGTTTTTAAAAGGCACTTTGTCAGTGAATATTGGCACACAGAGAAATAGACTTTCAAACTGAAGAGGAAACTTCAGCTCACATCAGGGATCATCTGCAGCTCGTGGGTTGTCTTCTCCTGCAGAGGATTTGGGACAATCTTCTGTAATGTCCTAAACCAGGACTTAATGAAGCTAGCACAACATAGCTTAAGACTATTTTGTTGTAAGTTGCCAACTGTGTGCAGACACATCTCTTCTCAGGCTTCTTTCTTTTTCTTTTCAAGAAAATGGCTCTACAGAACAAGCACATTCAGGAGCTGAGTCAAGCTGTGCAACAAAAGGACAAAGAAATAAGTCAGTTACAAACACTGGTTGGTCACTTGGAAGCTACCATAAAAGATTCTGTGAGTATTTCATCTGTCTCCCTCATCATCTCCAAGGTAGCCCTGTTGCGTGTTAATGCCAAGGTCAAGGTTTGCTAAAGCTTTTAGAGGTAATCCAAAAGTCCATTAGAATTGGGCTCCAAAGACAACCTTTGGAATTTTATTTGGAAACACAGAAGCTGACTTTTCCAGTCTTTTAAGACAAAGACTTTTGAAGATAGCATATGATAAAGCAAAGAGGGCCTGCTGTTTATTTTCTTGAAAGGTACGCAACTCGAGGTGGCCAAATATGTTCCTTTAGTCCTTGATTTCCTACTCTGATTTTTTTTTTGGCCTGTAATGGAATGTAACTGGAGGGAGAAAAGTAATATTTGACTTGCTGTTGGACATAACAAAAAATGTCTGCTTTCCTAGAGGCAGTCTATACATCCCATCCTGGCTCTTGAGATAGCACTTAGCAATGGCACTTAGATTTATTTACCTCTTCCCAGTGCTTCACATGCCTCTCTAAGCAGTTTACAGAGTCAGCATATTGCCCCCAAGAGTCTGGGTCCTCATTTTACTCACCTCAGAAGGATGGAAGGCTGAGTCAACTTTGAGCTGGTGAGATTCGATCTGCCAAATTGCTGTCAGCCAGCTGTCAGCAGTCAGCAGAAGTAGCCTGCAGGACTGCACTCTAATCATTGCGCCACCATAGCTCTGAGATGATACACAATTAACTTAAGTTTAAAGGTGAGCGCTTCATTCTTTGTAGATTTTCAAATTCAGTGAGACCAAATAGCGCTCTGACCACATAGGCTTCTTTCCTACTTTCCTTGATTTATAATCAAGAGATTATAAAATCTCTTGCATAATGAAACAAAGCCTCTTCAGTTCCAACCCCCTGTAGTGGTATCTTGATCATTGTAATTGTATCATAAGCAGAAAAAAATACTTCATTGTACTCACAGTTTAATCTTAAGGAATGCTTTAATAGTGGCCATGACTGGGAGCTTGCATGCACCCTTATGATAAATCCTCCTTGGAGGAAAGTGGTAATGGTGAAGAGACTTTCTTTCTCCAGTGACTCAAGAAGCTACACCACTAGTAATGTACATAATAATATGGAGTCATGCATTGGCACAACAAAGAAGAATTAGACTAAATATGATCTGTGGAAGAGAGAAATCCCAACTCCCTCCAGTAGTGTGCCAAAACCAAATGGCCACTTTACAGTTAGGATATCATGAAGAGATTAGATGAGCCCTCCAGACCAGGAAGTATTCAAAAAGCCACCGAGGAAGAGCAGAGACCGAGTACGAGTAGCACTGGCATGTATGTTGTAGCTGGAGCAGAGTTGAAACGACATTTGTCAACTAACATGGCCATAGCAAAAGGAAAGATTGATGCTGTAAAGATACAAAGGCATACCACTTTGAAAATGAAACATCAGTTTCATGAGCCACAGCAAACTTGATGTCAGGGTAGAAATGTCAAGATTTTAGATATTCTGGGAGTCACCAGACTGAGATGGACTTGAATGTACCATTTCACCTAAAAGAAGCATGAGATTATAGATTGGCATTAGCAAAAAAAGGTGTCAAAGTTAGAGCCCTTGATACAACCTCTATAAATTTTATAACTGAAACTAAAGGAAACCAAGTCATTTGACCAAGAAGATATTACTTAAGCACTATTCCTTAACTTTGGCAGACACAAATAATTACTTCTTTTTTTCCCAAGAAAAGTACAAAATATTTTTTAATCAGGTGGCTTATACCAATAAATACCACAATGAATGTCAGTCTATTCTCATCCACAGAAACACATTGATGAATACTATCCTAATGAAAAGACTAAATGTTATCCAATATAGGAAGGAGTGCAATACAAATCATACTCCTGAATTAACACATCATCACTTTCTCTGTCCCTTCCCCCTCTCTCCCCACTCCATGTTGTGTGAGCTGTATAATTTCATATCATGCACACACACACACACACACACTACAATTCTTTGGAGTAATAGTCATTGTAGTAATAATGTAGTATTCTCTAATAATCTTATTACAGTGCTTTCCCCTCATAATATTGATACATGTTAATTATTAGTATTAATCAAAATTAATTAAAATTAATAAATTACAGTGATCAGCCCTAATATTAAAATGAGTCTTTCTCTTGTAGTTTTCGAAGTTCTAATTCCTGTTTCTCTCGTTTAACCATCGATAAAACAGATCCCATACCTCAAAATATTCAGTGTCTTCCTTTTCTTTAATTTCAAATGTTAATTTATTCATTTCTGCACAGTCTAAATTTTTTGTACAAATAATTACTTTAATGGCTTAGATTTGGTAAGTTAAATGAAGAATTTGGATTGAAATCTGTCACATCCTTTAAGATGAAACCAACAACAATACCCTGAAATGAAAAAACTGAATGAGGGAAAAACTGTCTGAAGACTGAAGAAAGATGAGATGTTTGCTACTAGTTTGGTTGGCTTCAGAAAAAGAGTTGGATCAATTCATGGAAGTGGCATCTCTGACAATTAATGTGCTGAGAAATTGGATGTCCCCAACACATTGCTTATGTCATGGCTTTCCCAATTGTAATGTACAGCTGTGAAACTGAGCCATTAGGAAAAAGTAATGAAGAAAAATTGATGCTTTTGAATTGTGCTGGAGAAGATTGCTCAGAACACCTTCGACTAGAATCTAATTAATTCAGTACTGGATGAAATAAATCCAGAGAGCTAATTGGAAGCCATAACAATGAAGCTAAAGATTAAATAATTTTGGCACATAATGTGAAGACCCGAGTCAATGAAGAAAAACCTAAAGCTTGAAAAAAACCCTAGATACTGTCGCTAGTATGATTCAAATTACAACCTACAAAATTGTTCTGACAGACAATCCCTTTGAAATATGTCCGATGAAGTACGAAGATTTAAAAGCAAGTGGACAATAACAAAAGGATCCAAACTAAGGCCTCACTCAAAAAGGCACACAGCCTTGTGTAGGTAGAAAACCTTTGTGATCATTTTTCATGTCATTACACAAGGTGTTCCTAAAACATAAGGAGCTTTAGGCAGCAACTTCTTAAGCAGCGTGGGAAGTGTGGAGAGAGACTGATTCTCACATCTAGAAATGTTTTCCCAGGCAAGTTGATGTTCTCTTGATTTCATTCAGATAGCATACATCAGTGGTTTGGTCTTGAGGATCCGGGGCCATTAAAGGTATTTAAAGGGGTTCCATGGTGAAGAAAAGGTTGAGAATCACTAGCAGACATGATTTAAACCTTCAAAGAGCATCTTCCATGGGAGAGAGATCTCATGATACCTTTGGAAGGACAGTTTGTTCTGTTTATCTCTGGTGTTACCATGTAAAGCAGTTATCTAAATTTTAGCTTGCTCCTTGAAGTAGATAATTGGAAAACAACAATCTACTTTGGATGTTTTATGAATAAAATCTGAAGGAAAATATTTTATGATAATGAAAAGACCAAGAATTATAGAAGAGAGGTGAGCTTATATATAGACCCACTGTGTGGGATCCATTATAAGGAGCATAGGGACACACACTCTATCCCACAGTCAACTCCATTTTTATTTTCCATACAAGATCCTACAAAAGTTAACTGATCCTATGCATGAAGATAGGGAGGAATCTAGGGAATAAGATATTTTTTTCTTATTTGTCTGCATCAAGTTTCAGATGAGAGCACTAAAATTCTTATGGTATTGGAAGGGAGCAATTTCCAGATTACTAAGAAGTTATCATACTTACTCAGTGCCTATATCTATTATTGTGACTCATATTTCATGCAGAAATAATAGTTTTGGTGACCCTACCAAAGGTAAGGTAAGGTAAAGGAGGCCCCAGATTCTACTCGGCTAATCATTGCTGACTCTAGGGTAGGGGTTGGCAACCATAAACATTCAAAGAGCCACAAAAGTCCTAACTAGAAGCCCCCCATTCAAATCTGGACCTGACCGGAAGTCTGGATCCCCCACCATAGAGTCTCCTCCTAGCAAGGCGTCCTTTTTCCTTTTACCGACTGGCAACAGGGAGCCGCAGCAGAGGGATGAAAGAGCCACATGCGGCTCCAGAGCCGTGGGTTGCCGAACCCTGCTCTAGGGGGCAGTGCTCATCTCCATGTCAAGGCTGCTGAGCCAGAGCCATCCAAAGATATTTCCGCAGTCATGTGGCCAGCGTGACATCAAGGAGTGCTGTTACCTACTCGCCAAAGTGGTCCCTATTCACCTAGTTGCATTTGCATGCTTTCAAACTGCTAGGTTGGCAGGAGCTGGAGTGAGAATGTCAGCTCACCCCGTGGTGCGGTGCTTAAGTCTCGAATGTGGGCTGTCGGCTTTCCAGCCGACAAGTCCAGCGTCTGAACCACTGAGCCACCTCACTGCCCAAGGTAAGGAGTTAGTGAAATTAGCGGAGTATCTAAAAATAAGTGAACTTGACAAACATATTGATTGGATAGTACATTCCAGCGTGTTTGAGTAGCAATGGGGAAAAAAAATCCTATTTATCTTTTTTATTGTAGGAGTCATTTGAACTAGAAATGGCAAAGCAGGTGAATTGTTAATGTTTCTGCCCTTTAAGAATTGGCTTCTTTATTTTAATGCAGGAGATCACCATTGCGACTATAAAACAGCAAATGGAAGAGGAAAACGGCAGTGAATCCAAGGAGAAAAGCATTGGCTCAGGAAGGAAACGATGTTTAGAAAGGGATGAAGAAGGGCCCCCTTCAAAGCAAGGTATCACTTCCTCTTCTGCATATACCGAAAGGCTGCTGAGGTCAAAAGTTACTTGTGTATCAAAATAAAAAGTTAATAAAGTACAGCATTAAATGTTGATAAAACGGCTGTCACGTCAGATGTGCATCTTGCATGAACTCCCATTACTTTTATGAAAATCAGAAATAAAACATTTTTTAAATGGAACATCTCCTTTTCCATGTAGTATGTGTGTTTCTCATCAAATTGATGTCGTGGGCTATCTTCTGTTTTGTGAATCAGCTGGGTCTGCTCAAGTGTGTGTCTCTGTGTGTGTTGTACACGTGTAATTTTGATTCTCCTAAATGTACTAGTCAGTGGAAATTCCAAGATCCTATCTTTGTGAGTCTGCTAAAAACGTTATGCTTCCTTTAGTAAGAGAGCTGGCTTGCTCCCAATTATTCTTCCCATTTTTTTACAGAGCAATTTATATTGTAGTTAATATTATACAGGGGGAAAAAGTCATTGTTAGAGAATCTTTAAAGGTCACCAGTAGAAAACCTATTATTTTGTAGTACATGCCAGGTATATGAATTGACTAATCTCTGCCTCATTTATCTGCATCAGTGCTTCTCAACTTTGGCAACTATAAGTTATATGGACTTTAAGTCCCAAATTTCTAGCTATTACTGGCTAGGGAATTCTGGGAATTCATTTCATTTCATTTATTTCATTTATTAAATTTATAGGCCGCCCAACTCCCGTAGGACTCAGTAGGAATTAAAATCCACACATCTTACAATTCTCAAGATTGAAAATCACTGGTCTAGACCAGGGCTGTCAAGTAGAAGGCCCACAGGCCGGATCTGGCCTGTGATATGGTTGGATCTGGCAGGGCCGTCCTGGAAAATGTAAGGGGCCAGCTCGCATCACTTCAGCCTGGTCTACCTAGTGTGAAGAGGAAACATGCCAGCAGTTTGGGGAGTGGTGTCAAGCTGGCCACATCCAGCCAGTTAGCCACGCCAGACTCTCCCTCCCCCCCATCCCCCGAGGTCAACCAAAGCCCTCAATGAAATTGAATTTGACACTCCTGGTCTAGACTATCATGTAGATGCAAAATATTCTGTTCTGATTTTTTCTCCACTTACACCAATTTTCAAAGCTACAAACACATAAAAGTACATTTTCTATGCAACATTATGTTTTCTATTGGACTTTTTCCCCTTATATTTTTCTTATTTTTTTCAAACTAGAGAAAACCTGTGTCCCATGCCTTCAACAGAGAAAAATCCAATTATGTTCCCCCCATGAGATTTAAAATGCTAAATTGGTCCTTATCATAAAAAGATGAAATTTACTGTTGGACTTTTTGATAAATTAAAAATAAATACTCCTTTCTCTTTCCCATATATCTGATGCTCATGATAAAAGAAGGACGGTCATGTATGTATAACTAAGTGTCTGATCATGTGTTATACCGTGGTCTCTCAGCTTGGTTGTTTTATTGCATACTAGGTAACATCAGTGCTAGTAGGGAGTAGGGTTTGTTGTACTACCCTGTATGCTTGTGCTGTATAGTAGAGAACCCCCGGGCCGCAGTTCACTACTGGGCTGTGAGTTGTTTGGAACGGGGCCACAGAAGTGGCTGTTGAGCATTCAGATGCATGCGTGCATCCCCACCTGTGTGAGCAACAGGCAAGCACATGCCCTTGCGCTCCATTCGCAATGTTCCTGCAAATGGAACTGTGAGCGCGCATGTTTGGCACCGCTTGTGCAGAACCATCCCCTCGACCCAACCCCCCCCCCTGCCGCCCCGCCAAGTCAGAAAGGTTGGGGAACTCTATTGTACAGTGTGAGCCTTCTTCTGGATCAGTATGAAGTTTGTTGGAGACCTGCAACTGAAATAGCTTTCTATTACTGTACATTTTCATGCCTCTGCAAAATTACATTCCACAAATTCTTATCTTCCAGTACCTATGCATTTATAGTATTAGCTGTTGTCTTTTAATGAGGTATTTTCCCCCTGTTGTTGGCCTATCAGTAAGCATGACTTATCATTTGGTATATAGAAATACAGGGAGTCCTCAACTTGTGACCACAATTGATTTTTCTGTTGCTAAGTGAAACATTTGGTAAGTGAGTTTTGCCCCGTTTTTCTTGCCACAGTTGTTAAACAAATCACTGCAGCTGTTAAATTTGTGACACGGTTGTTAAGTGAATCTGGTTTCCCCACTGACTTTGCTTGTCAGAAGGTTGCAAAAGGGGATCACATGCCCCCCGCCCCCGGACACTGCAACCATCATAAAAATGAGTCTGTTGCCAAGCATCTGAATTTTGATCACGTGACCATGGGGGGGTGCTGCACTGGTCGTTAAGTGTGAAAAACGGTCATAAATCACTTTTTCATGTAGGTTGTAACTTTGGTCACTAAATGAACTGTTGTAAGTCAAGGACTAGTTGTATGCTTCTTTTGAAAGCATAAAAGTTATGGGAAAAGACTTACATTTGTCCCTCTATTTTGTCATTGTATACAATCTATGGTTTTGTGTGTGTCTGTCTGTCTGTGTGTGCGTGCCTATGTAAGTTTTTCTTCATCATTCCTTCTTCAGATGGGTGCTAAATGCCATTTGGCTATATTTGGACTAGCAATTTCAGGTTTCAATTACCAATGATTACTTCGGACTTAGCCAACTAGAGTCACTAACCACATTATTCTCCTTGAGTAGGAAGAATTTTGGGGGGAGTCAATATTGCCCTGCTATATACATAAAAACACCACAAATTCCTTTTTGAAATTGATAACTATTAATGTCTGGTCTGTAGAAATTTAAAGTTGCATTTTTTTGCAGCTAATGCTTTTATTAATGTAATTGCAAACCCAGTAGAATTTTTAAAATTGTTTTTACCTCAGCATCAAAAAAAATGTTACAAAGAACACAATATATTTGGATGTATATTACAGTGAGATAAAAAATAGCAATAGACTTACCATATTTTTCGGAGTATAAGACACTCCAAAGTATAAGACGCAGTTAACTTTTGGGAAGAAAAACAAGGGGGAAAATATCTGCCACTGCCTCCCAGCAATTTGCCAGAGCCAATTTAATTAATACACTGGATATGGATTTGCTTTGTTTAAAAGTCAAATACAATATCAAATATCCATAGTGTCCTGGTATTTTTTTCTTGTTTGCAACAAAACAGAGACAAAAAATCTGCCCCCAGCCACTAAGCTAAGCTAAGGATCTTTTCTTTCCTTCAAAACTGTTCTGATGATGGAGAAATCAGTACACAGTCAAAAATAGTCCTGAACTACAGGATGGCATATTTGAAGGCTTGTATTATGCATAGGCCACAGTCAAGAAAATGTCACATGTTATTGCTGACACTAAACTGCAACATAAATCTGACTAATTTTAAATATGATTTGTTCTCCATTGCTTCCATATATTCCTGGTTGTTTTTATACTCTACCAATTTCTTCTAGATATTTATCTAAGATATTGAGAAAACAATCTAGAAATTAGTTAAACAAATCATGATTACTTACCAGTAATTTGTAATATTAACTTTGGCTCATTCAAGAATTCACAGTTCTAATGAATCCAAGATACAAAAACATGAGCTTTCCTTGCAGCAAACAGCCTGTTCACTTTCAGTTTTAGCAGTCTGTTTCAGCACCCAGCGGATTGCCTCTGAATAGCCCCAATCAGCTGTTGGGGGGATGCAGCAATCCCTGAACCCTTGCTAAAAATGGGAGGAACAGGCACTGCGGCTGCGATGTGCTCTGCAGCCTGGAACAGGTGTGCCCGGAGGGCAAAAATGGTGGGAGGGCGGGGCTATGTTCAAGATATAAAACGCACCCTAATTTTCAGCCTCTTTTAGGGTGAGAAAAAGTGCATCTTATATCCCAAAAATACAGTATATAGCACTTCATAGCACTTTACAGCCCTCTCTAAGCGGTTTACAGAGTCATCATATCTCCTCCACTAATCTGGCTCCTCATTTACTGACCTTGGGAGGATGGAAGGCTGAGTCAACCTTGAGCCAGTCAGGATCGATTGCCTGGCGGTCGGCAAACTTAGCTTGCAAACTGTATTCTAACCACTGCGCCACCACCATGGCTCTTTATATAAAAATCAAATAACTTTGATTTATTTCTTTGACAGCAACAAATAAGGAAATAAAGACTTCAGGAAGTTTTATGTTGTCTAAACTGTATATTCATTTAGACTTCTGCCTCAAGCTATCACTGCAGATAAGCTAGTCTGCACAACAGTGTCAACTTCTTAAATAGTTGCCCAAGGCTAGTTAATAGACTAGATTTGTAAGCCAAGTCAGCTGTCTGGTTTTCCCAAAATTGATTTGAAGGAAACAAGGAACTAAAAATGGTCTCTAAAATACTTTTTTCAGATCTCTTATTCATGTTCCAATTTTTCTAAAATGTTGTTACAAATATGTCGGCAGTTGACGGTTGAATAAAATTCATCTTTTTAATTTTTGTAGGATTCGTTCACAACAGTTCTAGCGATGCCATAGTCTCAGAGAAAGCTGATGAAACCCAACCCCATCCTTTGAAGGAAAAGGGAGACATGGTGGCCTTGGAGAAAAAAAATAAAATGCTAGAAGTTCAGGTGGCCTCACTTAGAGAAAAGTTAGAAATCGAGAAAAACGAGAAGGAGCAATTTTCCCAAGAAATAGCTAGATTGTCTCAAGCTCTTTCTTTCGAAAAGGAAAGCGTTTCTGGATTGAATAGGGAGCTCCAGCAACAGCAGATAATCCACAAGCAGGCAACACTTGAATTAGCTATGCTGAAAAAGAGAAATAAGAGCCAGGAAGAGAAAATTCAGATTCTGCTTCAAGAGATAGGTGCTGCTAGCCAAATCACTGTAGAAGAAAAATCACAGGTAAAGACACTTGAGGCAGAATTGGGTTTATTTAACAGGTTAGGGTCAGATTGCCATGTGGTAGATGTTGACTTGGCAAATCAAGAAAATATGTCAAGAGATGAGCCTTTGCCAACTCGTGTTAATGCTGATCAAAAGAGCTCATTCCACTGTAGCATTGAAGGCATCTGGAAAATAAGCCAGCAGATCATTAATGCCTCATCTCGAAAAAGCAGTTGTATTGCAGACCTCTTGCAACAGGTTGAGCAGTTACAGAGGAAAAATTCAGAGACCGATGAGGAGAATTCTCAGCTGAAGTTGAAACTGAGAGAAAATGTAAGTCAGAGAGATGCGTTTGTGCAGGACACAACATCCCTCCTGAATCAGCTGAGAGACCTAGAGCAGAAAAATGCTTTTTATGCTGAAAAATGTAAAGAAGAGGAAAATAGAGCAGTTGAGATAATAAAAACAAATGAGGATTTATTGGAAGAGGGTAGGGCAAAAGATGTCAGAATAGTTTCTTTAGAGCAAATGGTGAAAGACAAAGATTCGGCCATTTTAGTGATGAAACAATCTGTTCAAGACATGGAGGAGAAGCTTGGCATTTCAGAAGCTAAAATCGGAAAATTCATGGATCAGGAATCACATCTGAAGGTGGAAGTTCTAGACCTGAAGAGATTGAATGAAGATGAAAGAAAGAAGAGAAAAGAGTTAAAGCAAGTCACCAAAGAGTAAGTTTTTGTTACGTTCCTTCTAAATAATACATGGATACAAATATAAATATCTGGTGAAATTAGACTATCTCCATTCTGTTTCCTTTCTCCCAAGATACTTATTTATTGCATTTATATTGCCGCCTATTCACCCCATGGCGACTCAAATGCTTAATCTAGGATAGTTTTTCAATCGGATGTTTTCTAGGAATTGAACTACTTCAAGCCTTCCGTTAATTGAAGTCATTGACTGATCTATTGTCTTAATCAGAGAATGGGGTGGCTGGATAGAGTCACTGAAGCAGTCGGCGTGAGCTTAAATGGACGCCAGGGGATGATAGAGGACAGGAAGGCCTGGAGGAACATTGTCCATGGGGTCATGATGGGTCAGACACGACTTCACAACTAACAACAACGTATATATATAAGTTGGTCAATTTCCAGTTCCTTTGGTTCTGTGTCAAAAGACTGAGAAAAATAATCACTTTTTTCCTGGTCATCTTGAATCCTTTTCTAAAACTCACGCAAAAGTGGCCTAAACAAATGAAAGTGACCTAAATGAGTATAATGGCTGCTGACAGTGATAAAAGGACCGAAATGCAAGACAGCAAAGCTGCAGATTTCGATAGTAGCTTTGGGACAAGCATAATGAACATAACAGAGGCTGCTTCTCAATAAACAATCTTGGGAATGGGTAGTATATACTTTTTGGACAAAATGCTATAGAAGTGGCAGCCCTTCAAGGTAGACCAGCCTAGGAAACCAAATACCATGTACATTAGCATTACCTTTACTGTAAAGCTTTAGTAGGTCTTGCAGGTCTGAACGTGCTTCTGTTTTTGTTCATGTTGTGTGATCTAAGGAGGAGTTTGTCTGAGATTAGAAGAGAAGAGGAGAGTTGGAACCTTGGAGATCTTCTAGTCCAACCTCCTGCTCAGGCAGGATACTCTATACCATTTCAGACAAATGGTTATCCAATCTCTTCTTAAGCATTTCCAGTGTTGGAGCATTTACAACTTCTGGAGGCAAGCTGTACAATTGATTAATTGGTTCTAACTGTCGGGAATTTTCAACTTAGTTCTAGGTTGCTTCTCTCCTTGATTGGTTTCCACCCATTGCTTATTGCCCCGCCCTGAGGTGCTTTGGAGAATAACTTGACTCCCTCTTCTTTGTGGCACCCCCGAGATATTGGAACACTGCCATCATGTTACCCCTAGACCTTTTTTCCATTCAAACTAGACATACCCAATTCCAGCAACCGTTCTTTATATGTTTTAGCCTACAGTTCCCTAGTCAAGTTAATCAACCCTAAAGATGTTACGTTACATTTTTGACCTGGGCTCAGACCCCTTTGTTTTTTTCAACTGCTGCCTTGGTGGTGGCTTTTGCTCCTGTCCCAGAAGGTGCCTCTGTCCTCTACAAGAACATCATGCTTAGCAAACTAATTGAATAAGTAGCATAAAAGAAGCTCAAAACTCATGCTCAACTAATATTCATGAATGCCTCTTAATTCAGATGGAGGAAGGTATTGAATAGGTTTTCTGGTACATATAATCTTCAATATTTTTGTTAATGAAGAAGTGAAGGGATGCATATCAGATCTGAAGAGGGAATAAAGCTCTATGGAATAGCTAATACCTTACAAGACAGAAACGAAATAGAGTTAAGATCTTGCTAGATTAGAGGGAATGGTTTGAAAAATAATGGTATTTAACAGACAAATGCCATATTCTTTACTCAGTGTGCCACATTTTGAATGGGGGAGAGTGTTTGTATTTAGAAGAGAAAATTAATGCACTTTGCTTCTGGCCATTGTCTAGATTAGAAGCTTCAATTAATGCAAATTGCGCGGGTAGCTGCTAAGGTATGGTCCCAAAAAAACCTTTAAAGGTTTCTAGTTGTTGTATCTGCATAATTTAAGATGCTAGTTTTAATTTTTAAGGCCCTGAACAGCTTTAGGGAATTTTAGAGAGGCTGTTTCTCAATAGGAACCTGTCCAGACCTGTCTGGAAAGACACCAAATATGTGAGAAGATCTCCATGGACTGTATGGAACATAAGTAATAATAACGAAAGTGCAAATTTGGCTGATTTGGCTGGATTTCCTATGTTACACTGCTTGGAATCCAAAAATAGTGAAAGAGAAAAATAAAAGATCTCTATAGAAATCAAATTAGTGAGTTTTTTCTAACTATTGCTACCCAACGTTGATAGTCTGTCATAGCTTTAGTGTAATGTATGCCTCATAGATAGTCTGCATATAGTTTTTGACCCCTTTTTGGTTTTCCCTGAATGTCCCTTAAACAACATTATTTCTGATCATATACCAAATAGAGGTGTTTATTTTTTTATTTATTAGATTGATACCCCGTCTCTCTTCCCCGGTCAAGGGGAACTCGAGGCGGCTTTAAATTTCTCCTGTCTATTTTTTTTTAATAACCCCTGGGAACATAACTAACAAAACTTATAAAATTGGAGATGAATATTTTGGGCCCATCCAAGGGACGCTGCTTGCCATGACTCAGTGGTACTGGAGTGGCCCCTAAATGTCCTGGGGCTCTTGGAAGCAAAGACCAACCTGAAAAATTAAAGGCACAAATAATTTGCCTTTCCTATCGGAGAAGAACATTTTCAAGGTAAGAAGTAGAGAGCGACCCATTTCGCCTGTATCTTGCTATTGAAATACATTTGACTCTTGGCTCTATTCTATTCCTGATTTGTTGAACTAGAACTTTGCCGCTTAGGGAGTCATTTCTAAAAGACTTCACTCTCTTTTTCTCGCACTCACGCACAGATGTTGCTTGTTTCTTTTTCAGATTGAAAGAAGAGCTATCAAAGACGACCGATCTTTCTTCCCGTCTCCAAGCAGAAATCCAGCGGAAAGATGAAGAATTTGCAGATCTGAAGGAGAAGCTGGCTGATACCAAAAAGCAGATCGAACAGGTGCAAATACAGGTCTGTAAGAGGAAAAAAAATATTTTTCTGTCATTTTTGTATGCAACTCTTCTTTTGCCTTCTGCACTTATAGGTAGTCCTCGACTTACAACAATTCATTTAGTGGCTGATTAAATTACAGCAGCACTGAAAAAAAGTGACTTATGATCATTATTCACATAACTATCATTTTTCTGGCTGTTTCCTTTTTCCCTTGCCGGTTTGTCCACATCAAGATATTTTTTCCTCCCTGCTATTAGAAGCTCCATTTGTTCTGCTTTCAAAAGGTGACACATGTTCCCGATGGAAGTCATCTCTCTGCTCACATCGCTGCTTGATTTGTCCTCCTTCTCTGTATTTCAAATTGCAACCCAGATATGTGGGGAAAGAAGCACTCTATCTCCAGCGGGGTATAATGTACCCCCACTGAATCTTTTTACAGGTGAGCAGCATGCGCGCTGAAGAGAAATTGCTGCGGAGTAAAGTTAATGAACTTGAGAAGGCCAAAGGCCAGCTAACTGAAGAGCTGGATCTCAAGCAGCGGACGATCCAGCAATTTAAGAAGGTGCCACAGAAAGTTTTGATCTTGGTAACGTTATGTGGGGGGGAGAGGCTGAAGGTGGCTTGGAGTGGCCCTTGGAGTGCAGTCAGTGCTTTGTGCCGTGACACTCCTAGTGAAGACAGTCAACGCTTTGTGTGTGAAGTTCCTAGTGAAGACAGTTGGTGTTTTGTGTGTCAATCTCCTAGTGAATACAAGGCTTTGCATGTGAAGCTCCTAGTGAAGACAGTTGGGGTTTGGGTATGAAGCTCCTAGTGAAGACAGTTGATGCTTTGTGCATAAAGAGCCTAATGAAGACAGTCAATACTTTGCATGTGAAGTTCCTAGTGAAGACGGTGCTTTGCGCATGAAACTCCTAGTGAAGACAGTTGATGCTTTGCACATGAAGTTCCTAGTGAATACGGTTGGTGCTTTGTGTGTTGATCTCCTAGCGAAGGCAGGGCTTTGTGCGTGAAGCTCCTAGTGAAGACAGTTGGTGCTTTACACATGAAGCTCCTGGTGAAGACAATCAATGTTTTGTGTGTTAAGATCCACTCAAAGACAGAATTTAATGTAGGTTACTGCTATGTGTATTTAGGATTGCTACCTCCAATTGACCATAGTGATACTGACTTTAAAATTACCCAGTTTTTATGCTTAAAAAAACCTTTTACAAAATGTGTAGTGTCTGTGTCTGATGTTTTTATTTCTGTGTCCAAATCAGGACGATCTAAGTAAGAAGCTGGAGGACTTGTTACAGCAGTACCAGAAATCATGTGAAGGTATGTAACAACTAGGAAGGAGACAGAGAGAGAATGAGTGTGGGTGCATGTGCCCATGCTTCTAAATATTTCTGCTTCTTATTCTCTTTGGATTGTATAATATAGTGTTGATATGATGTACTATATCAATAAAATCCCTGCTCCTCACATTAGCAGCCTCTTTTCTGCATATAGCAGGAAGCTGAAATCACTTGGGTTGGAAAAGTGATCCTGAGGCCCACAGCCAAGTCTCCCTACTCACCAAAGAATTCATTACATGGAAGGACTGCACAGAAGGTTTACAAGAGTAGCCATTTTTATTTCAAACTTTAGATGTACGTTGCAAAGAGAAGATCATTGACGACATGAGACTGACCTTAGAGGAGCAAGAACGGACTCAGTCTGAACAAGATCAAATTCTTCAGGCCACATTAGCAGAGAATGAAAGGTGTAAAGCAGGTAAGCCACAGTGGAGGAGGATATGTATTATTCCCTCTGCTGCCTTACACAAATGCCAGGCGTCCTTTGAAGTTGAGATGTAGATTTCAACAGTTCATTTAGTGGTCATTCAAAGTGACCACGGCATTGAAAAAAGTGACTTATGTCCATTTTTCACACTTAGGACCTTTGCAGCATCCCCATGAACACGTGATCAAAATTCAGGTGCTTGGCAGCTGGTTCATATGTATGACCGCGGCTGTGTCCCAAGGTCACCTTTTGCGAGCTTCTGACAAGGAAAGTCAATGGGGAAGCCAGATTCACTTAACAACCGAGTTGCTAACTTATCAACTGCACTGATTGACTTAACAACTGAGGGAGAATTTAATCATGAAACTTGCATGGCTTTGTTTCACGTGCCAGGAAATTTGACCTATTTAGTCTCTTGATCATTTTGAAGTTTCACCTTGTAATCTTTGTAGGGAAATTGTGAGTGTCTTCAGTTGCTGCTAACAGGATTTATTTGGTCTCTTGCAATTGTATGTCATCTAACTAATGCACATATTTTGCTGTAGAATTGAAAGAGTGGGAGAGAAGATTCCAGGAGCTAAAGGAGCAGAACAATGATCTGAGACCACAAGACATTAATGAAGCTGGCAAAAAGGACCCCAACTTGCTTCACGAACAATTAAAACAATTGCAAGAGAAATTGGAGGTAATGCGTTAGTTCCACATTTAGTGGCAATTATTGGATTTCATGCCAAACTACTTGTGGAGATCATGTGCCTGTTTAATTTGTTTCTCAAAAAAAAAAAAAACGCTAACAAACTGGCATTGGTAGACTTGACAGACCAAGGATTTTTATAACTACTAGCCAGGGGTGGGTTTCAAATTTTTTAACAACCGGTTCTGTGGCGTGGCTTAGTAGTGGGCGTGGCTTAGTGGTCATGTGACTTGGTGCACATGGCTTAGTGGTCATGTGA